>JARHVA010000712.1:2780000-2792500 GCA_037957365.1 Torreya grandis | reverse complement strand
TGCATCCCTATAATCTACAACACTTCAGTGAATGAATTCAAATATGGTACATAATAATTAAGGAGTAATATGATCACAATCATATGACCAAATCCCCTAGACTCACTCACAAGTGGTAATGGTGATGTCAATAAAATGTCTTCTTAGATTTTCCTATTATATACCCAAAATATCTAGATGATCAATATGAAGAAATGGATGAATTCCACTCATGCACACAAGAATTCCAATCATCCTTGAACTTTGATAGGATCCTTTGCATATACTCTAATCACCATATTAAATCATGAACATCTTTTACATGTTCATAATGTCCCTTTTGTCATTAATGACAATCACATTTCCAATAATCTCCTCCTTTGTCATTGATGGAAAACTAAATGCTCTAATCTTCTAATATTCTACTCCTTCTCTAGCATTGCTTACATTGGATTATGATGAGTATGAAAGGAAGTTGTTCATAACATACTTTATCCCTCTTAGGAAATGGCACATTTCCTAATAATTAACTTAGACACTCACTCTGCTTCTTCTTTGACATGTGTACTTTTTCTCCAAACTTTTATAGAGAGGATTTGCTCTTTTTCTCCCCCTTTGACATAAATGGCAAAGGGACTCTATCTAAATATTTATTCAAATGTTTCTCCCCATTTATTATATAAAGGATTTTATCCAATACTATATAACCATAAACTCATTAGAAATTTATAAAAGTATGCATACTTGAGTTTCCTTTTCTCTCTTCTTCCAAGGATTAACAAACCTTATATGAGACTCCCCCTAGACTCATTCCCTATCACTAGGATCTAGTGATGTGATATTGGAGCCACCACTCCGAAATTATATCTTATATTATCAAATTATTCCTTGGGAAGAGGTTTGGTGAATATGTCTAAAATTTTATCCTAAGTTAGCACATTATCCAATGTGACCTTTTGATCTATGACCCTCTCTCTAAAGAAGTGTAAATTTATTGATATGTTTTTGGTTCTATAATGAATCATTGGATTATTTTATATATTAATAGCACTTGAATTATAAAAAAGAATATAGATAGGTGACTTGTACTATACCTTGATTTTTTTGAGTGTTTTCTTCATCAACAAGACTTGAGTGCAACATGCCACTATTGTTACATACTCTACTTTTGTTATAGAAAGAGTAACTTACTATTTTTTTTTGCTTAACTATGAAATTAGTCTATTTCCAAGGAAAAATGCACCACTACTAGTCTTTATTCTATCATCCACACTTCCTACCCAATCAAGATCTATATATGTTATCAAAGTGAAATATTCACCTATAGGATACCATAGGGCATAGTCAATAGTACACTTAATGTATTTAAATATTTATTTCATTTCATTGACATGTGACTCTTAAGGATTATTTTGAAATCTTGTAACCATGCACACTTCTTACATGATATCAAGTCTTGATGTAGTTAGGTATAGCAAGCTACCTATCATTGATCTATACATTGATTGATTTGTATCAAGAGACTCATCCTCTTTGCTCAACTTGCATCCAATTATCATGAGAGTGATAACTAGTTTTATATATTCCATTCCACACTTGAGAATTTAATTTACATACTTAGTTTGGGATATAAATATCCCTTCATCAAAGTGTGTTATTTATAGACCAAGGAAGAAAGATAGTTCTCCTAGCATAGACATCTCAAATTCAATTTGCATTTGTGTAGGAAATTATTTACACATTTTGTTTTTGATACCACCAAATATGATTTCATCTACATAAAAAAAAATAATCAACATATGCTCACCTTCTAATTTGAAGTATAGATTATTATCTAAACATCATTTATTGAAACCTTATTTTTTTAGGTATTGGTCTAATCTTTAATACCATGGTATATGTGCTTGTTTTAGACCATACAAATCTCTCTTTAGTCTACACATATAATCTTCTTGTTTAGATAGTTGAGAACCTTTAGGTTTTTCCATGTAGACTTCCTCTTCTAGGTTCTGATTTAAGAAAGTTGAATTAGCATCCGTTTGATAGACTTTGATCTTCTTGTAAACATAAAATGCTAGAATCATTCTTATAGCTTCTAATCTAGAAACTCGAGGAAATGTTTCATCAAAATTTATGCCCTCAATTTTTGCATATCCTTTGAATACTAATCTTGCCTTCCTTCTTATGATAATTCCATCCTAATTGAGCTTGTTTTTATAGACCCATTTTATACCTATCACATTCTTGTTTGAAGCTTTTTAACTAATTACCAAGTTCTATTATTTTCAATTTGGCTAAGTTATTCTTCCATGGATTTTAGCCAATTTTCATCCTTATTGGCTTCAACATAGCTCTTAGGATCAATTTCAGACATCAGAGTAGAACTTACTTTCTCTTTATTCATTACATCTCTTATCCTTGTCTAAACTCCTTCATTCTTATTTCTAATTATTTTCTCTTTAGGATGATCCTTTTAAACAAATCTTGGAGGTACATTTTCATTAATTTCCTCATCCTCTTCATTATTTTCTTCTTCTTCAAGATATGATTCTTTAATAATGATTTGTTTTTTAGGTTAAACATGTTTCAATATTGTGTAGCCTTTTATTATAACATATGTATGATTTTCTTCTAGTGGAATAACCAAGAAATATCCCTTCATCACATCTTAATCAAAGATTCCCAATTTGTCCTCCTTTCTCCTAATATAAAATTTGCTTCCAAATACTCTGAAGTACTTAACAAAGGTAGGCTTTCCATACCATATCTCATAGAGAGTTTTATCACTATTTACCCTTAGTTGAATTATGTCCAAGATGTATATTTCTATTGAGACTACTTCTCTTAAGTATCCATCAAGTAACTTGGTTTCTTTTAGAATTATTTTGGTCATGTCCTTGACTGCCCTATTCTTTCTCTCAATAAATCCAGTCTGTTGTGGAGTCCTTGTTGCAAAGTAATGCCTTTTCATCCCATGCTTCTCATAATACTCTATGAACTCATTTGAGGTGAATTCTCCACCTTTATCAAATCTTAATGATTTGATTTTCTATCCAATCTCATTCTCCACCATGGATTTAAAGATCTTGAATCTCTCAAATGCATGAGACTTGTCCTTCAAAAAGGTTACCCATGTCATTCTTGAGTAATAATCTACAAAAAACATGAAGTATTTATCTCATTTAGATATTTTTGTCTATTTAGGACCATAAATATCAGTATGAACTAATTATAGAGGCTTTGTAGTTTCATAATCCTTTATTTGAAATTTGGCATTTGTCTACTTTCCTAGTTGACCTTCCTTACAAGTAGTGTATATGGGTTTGGTTATCTTTGGAATGTGCTTGACACACTTATTTGAGCTCACTTTGACTATGTTATCAAAGTTGACATGACCCATTCTTCTATTCCATAACCAACTATCATCAATATTTCCTATTAATAATCTATTACCATTCACATTAACAATATTATAGATATTGCTTTCAATCCTTTTACCTTCTGCAACTAGTTTTATATATCTCTTTAACTTACCTCCTTTTATATTAAATGTGACCTTATATCCATTCTCACATATTTGGCTAACACTTAGTAGATTATTCTTCAATCCTTTAATATAAAGGACATCATGTGTAGGCAATTTTCCATTTATGTTAAAAGTTACTTTTCCTTTGATCTTTACTATGGTATTATCTCCCAAGCTGATATATCCTTCCTTACATCTATTTAATTTGATGAACTTACTCTTATTACTAGTCATATTCTTTGAGCAAGCATTGTCTATCACTCACAAATTCTACTCCTTTACATGGAGTATAATTTAAATAATCATAGATTTATTTTTCACTCTCCACACATTCTTGGGTTTCTTATTTGGATTATTTTTAGAAAATTTTGAACCTTTGTTTACACTAAGAGGCATGAATTTCTTTACATTATGTACTTTTGATGTTACAAAAGTAGTTATACATTATCTAGCTATGTGACCAAAATTATTACAATTATATCATATTACATTTGTATCTAACAAAGTAGAAAATGAGTTTCTACTTAAAAAATTTGTTCTTCTTTCAGGTAAAAATATATAATCAATACCACTATGACCAAAATAATTATAGGTATATAAATAACCATAGAAATATGAGGAATACCTAGTCTTATAATTTCTTGTTGTAGCATGAGGAGCTCTTATAACTCTAGCTTATTCAAGTCTCTCACTTTTGTGGATCCATTTACATCAGATACCTTTGTCTTCTTCTTTTCTTTAGGATTATTTTCTCCTTCATCTTTCTTCACATCATTTATGTTTGAGTGAATCCTTGTATCCTTGCAAGCTTTCTCTTTTTTCCTCTAGATTCTCCTTTTACTTTGAAGTTGTCATATAGATTAGAAGATTTACTTATTGTGGAAAATTTCCCTTTTTTATAACTAAGAGCTGATCTCTCTTCTGAAGGCTTTTGAGAGTTGATTAATTCATCAAGAATGTTTGATCCTCCTATCAACTTCAAACGTTTGTCTAGTTATCCTTTAGCTTTTTCAAGCTCTTTTCTCAAAGCTACTATCTTTTTTTCAAATTTCATACACTCATCAGATTTAGATTGTAGTTCAAGTTTGTATTCTCTATTATAGGTCTGAACTATAACTACTCATACTCTAAAAATTCTCTTCTCTTCTCTCCTCTCTACACCTTTGGATCTATGTCTCTATATATATCTATTGGACACACTTCATCAAAAATTTTCTCTTTGCCTCTCTTTTTCAACTTGACTCTACTAAATAGATAATAACAATAGTTCTAGCAACATTTTATCATATCTTAAATGTCATATATATAGCATATGGTTTAGCTCTTTGTATTTTTTATGTGTTTACACTCAAACTACAACAAATGATGTTATATTCTAGACTCAGTTCATTATTGCTTGAACTATAAGTTTCTGACATCTACAACTCATGCATCACCACCATTATTCTTGGTTTGATTACTATATATAACATTTTCTAGACTCTAGTTTTGATGCACATGCACATTTACATATATTTTATAGATTACATTGATCAATCTCATTATTTGTGTCATAATATATGGCTTAATTGAATGTTCCCAAATGTTCCTACATTTGACCATTAGAATGAACATATATTTAAAAAATGATTATTGATCTTGAATTTGGCACCAAGATTTGATGGTCTTTATTTAAATAGATTAACTTTAAAATGCATATGTTGATTGATCTCTTATAGGGTCATACTCTCTATTGGATCCTTGTATGCTTATAAAATTTAACTATTCAAATAAAAAATGCATCTATTAATCTTTCCAATTTGATATTTCATGTGCCATTGGATCTTCATATATAAATGATCTTTACTTCTATCTAGTCATTAAATGTTGAGCTCTTTATCCCATCTCACTACTTCATGAGTCTTTGGATTGATTACACTCCATCAATATTATAAAGCTTTCTTAGTATTTAAATCACCACTATGTCAATAAACCTTGAGCACTTTATCCCATTTGAGTCCACTCACTTCATTATATCTCTTTTGCATGATCATCTGCTTACCATTAGATCTTCTAAAAATCTTGATCTTTATCTCTGCTTAGCTCTCAAAAATGTGACACTGAGAATTATCACATGACTTTTGGACATTTCTATGAGTTCCCACTATTGAGATTCTTATCATACTTGTATTTATAATTTATGATTTGACTTTAAATTTCACAATAGATTTACTATGCAAGCTTCATGATTGTGACACTTATCACTAACACATTTACTCATAGGTCCTTTTAAAAAATTGAGTTTTCTTCAATTCATTGAATCTTTAACGTATGATTAAACATTATCCATTGATAAATATAGGATAAACATTATGTCTAAGAATTAGGAAATATAAATTATTTTTATCACTACTCAAGATGGTAATTGCTAGGTCAAAGGGGCCTATTTTACAATAATGATATAGGTTTAAGTTATAACTTAAGCTATCAAGTCTAGGATATATCTAGTCAACATCAAAATAGAAAATCATGTTAATGCCATGAATTAAACCCTTAGGGTTTAATTGAGAAACCTTATTTTATTCAAGAGTAAAGATAATTTAATTATGAGCTCATTCCTTCTCATTTGAACCTATGGACCATATATCTATAATGCTCATGAAAAATCCATAATAGATATTATATATATTTCATTTGAAAATGTCCATAAATGGTCCTTTTAAAAGAATAAAAACATTTCATAGCCTTTATGGTGACCATCTCAATATGTGTATAATGCTAACTTTTCACCTACATAACTCTTATCATACTTAGTTCCATGATCTATAATTTAGCGCATAAGATCCTCTTACATAGGGGATTCCATCCATATGTCCATTTTATCTTGAATTGTTCATATGTGAAAGATATGTAATCATCAAGGTGTATAATTAGATTTCTCTTTCAACCTACAAATTTGACTAAGTGTTGGAAAACACTATCAAAATTCTTGGGATCCCAAATTTTATCAAGAATATCTTTTATCACACTATGTCACATGACCTAAGATTTAAAATTTAATAATTAGGCATAAAAATGAACAAACCCATATGGTTATTTTGTATTAAAACCTCCATATTGTGAATTCTAACCTCATAAATATGCTTACTTAGCTTTATTGAACCCTTTGACAAATTTTGGCCAAGTATAGAAACTTAATGGTTTTTGTTGGTGTAGCCAACTTTGCATCCCTATATATCCTACCATGATTTAGTGCATGACTTCAAATCTAGTTCATAACAACTAGGGAATAATGTGATTGTAACCATATGACTAGCTCCCCTAGACTCATCCATAAGTGGTAATGGTGATATCAGTAACATGCCTTTTTATATTTTCCTATCATAGACCCAAAATGTCTAGATGATTAATATGAATAATCAAATGAAATACACTCATTCACAAAAGCATTCCAATCATCCTTAACCTTTTATAGTGTCCTTTTCAGATCCTCTAATCACCATATTCAATCTTGAACATTAATGATATGCTTATAATGTCCCTTTTGACATCAATGACAATCATATTTCCAACATGAAGCACCTTAGTATCATACAATGCTTCCTACAAAATATATTTATATGTGTTGGAATGTTATATGAGCTATAAAATGGAAATTATGGCTAAAGGAATGCTACTTTGGTAAAAAAATTATATCCTTGGTTTTTTCTAACCTACCATGGTTTGGGAGCACTTGTGGACATTATAACATGGATCACAAGGTCTACTACAGACATATAGCTAGTAGTAGAGGTAGGATAGAAATTATATATGTAAGGTCGAGAAGTATGAGGTATAATCAAAACCACTAATGTTTTATTATTTCTAATAGAAATAGATAAGGAATCAAAGTGAACCATAGAGCCAAAATAATCTAAAGTAGATTTGTTAATTTTAGGTAGTGTGTTTTTCATCTTATGTACTATATCCTTGATGTGTGTAAAGAGTTACTTATTAATTTAATTCCACATAAGGAAAAGATAACATACTATATAAATAATTAAATATGACATATATTTGAATTGATTTAAAGCATCATGTACATATGTGTTTATGTCACCTTTTTATTCATTCAAAATCAAAAGAAACAAGCATATAGGAGAAGATAAAAAATTGCATCAAAAAGTGATAAAATTCATCTATCATTATAATCATGATTATATGAAATACAAATCATAAAATACTGGGATCTAAAATATTAATGAGGGTCCAATAAGGTTGGAAACATAAACCCTAGGGTTAGGGTCTTTTTCACTAATCAAAGTAAGTTAGGTTCACTAAATTATGTAACTTTTAATAAATTATTGTATGTAAATCCTAGGTTATTAAAGGGTCTTACTATACTAAATCATGGGAGTGATATGCAATAAATACAACCACAAATTTGGATAAGAATTTACCTAGTCTAATTTTTCAAAAAATAGTGATGAATGACACAAATACATATTTATTTGAAAAATGATTAAAACAAATGATCTAGATGTTGAAAACTAACACAAAAGTTGATCATGGTGTTGTGAATAGGATCTAGGTCTCAGAATTACTCCTAGATAGTAACATAGTTCCATAGATAATAGTTAATTACACAAGTATTTTACCCATATGAAATCTAAATAAGGGTAAAAAAAGGCCATAAGATAGGTCTAGGGCTAAGCTATGGGTAGTGTGGTCTTAAGTAACACTCACTGTACTCAATTTATATTTTATATTATTATAATATCTTATAAATTACAAGGCAATCCCTTATTATCATTCATCGAAACAATCATATTGTTACATCTCCTCCTCTTAGACATGCTATTGTAAATATCATCCCTCAACCTATTGCACAAAAATGCTTTAAAATCATCAAAATGAACCTTTAGATCCATTCATCATATCCATATATATTCTAAATATATATTAAACCATTAAGTATAATGGAACTAAGGATCTTACTATCTTAAATTATTTGGAAATCTCTATAAGGATTGGATCCAAACCAACACTTTTTCTACCACTAAACTTCTTGTTAAAATTATTACATGAGATGCATTATAATGGCATAATAAACCTCCCCAACATTATATATATATATATATATATATATATATATATATATATATATATATATGTATATATATATATATATATATATATATATATATATATATTAGAGGATCTTATCAATATTGTAGTAAAATAATTCCACTAAAATTATATTCCTATAAATTTTGTTAGTTACTTCATTAATGCTATGCAGTTACCTACATAATATTCCCATACATTTATCAAAAGATGGAAATCATTAGCTCATAAAATAGATTATAACATGAAGGATGACAATCTCTTAAAATGATTTATTAATACCTTAAAACCTTTTATTCAATATAAGGTTTTATTTTTTCTCCTCAAACCTTAAAGAGGCTCTTGATCAGGCTAAAAGAAATATTTACTTACGAGCCAATTTAAACCATCTCATAAATCAATCAAGGAATCTTTCCAAACATAAAAAACACAATGAATAACACAAATTATCAATCTAAATCCCCTCTAATCAAAATGTGAGTAGCTAAATCAGACCCTCAAACTACCTCCCACCCACCCTTTATGGTGTTCAAAATTAATAAGTTCATATATCCATCTAAACTTTTGATCTATAACAATATTTCTCCCCTATCATGGTATGATCAAAATAAAAAAATTTGTTTCCATGATGATATTGGCCATTCTCATAAAACATGTCATAGACTTATAAAATTTATGATATATTTAATGTTAGTTGGCACATTTGATCATGACATTGTGATTATACAATGCCATCCTAATTATATTGAATATTAATAAAAGTTAAATTTTTTCAAACCTATAAAATATCAAATCTCTTTCCCTAGATCCCAATGCACAATAATCTATAAAATATGTTTATGCCATTGATGTTGATATGATCAATACTATACAATTATCAATATGTGATTGTAACTAAATTCAATTATAGCCACAAATTTTCTCATATAGATTGTACTACCAAACCTAAGAAACCATATACTAATGATGAACTACTTAAAGACACTACCACTTATTATCTTACATTTGTCAAATCTTCCACTAATGATGATCCACCTACACTAGACCCTTATATACTTCAAAAAATTACCCCACCTAATTAGCCTAATATTCATCCTCACTCTTCTTCTAATCCTCACTAGAATTTCTTGGATGAACTTAACTCTATGCCTTATAAAATTTCTCTCATGTTATTAGTAATAAATTCTCCTTATCATTCTAAGTTCCTTATGAAAAAAATATAATATATATAATAACCCTAATCAAATGAATTTTAAAAACCACTTTATTCTCTCTTGAACCTATAGAATTTTATTCTATCAAAACAAATTGTTGTATTAAACCTTCTATAGAATTTATAGAAGAAGATAGTATAAATGATTAAATTATCTTTTGAGCCAATGACCCACCTATTTTTATTAAAATAGACATTAATAACACTCTAATTTTAAAAGTTCAATTTGATGAAGGATTGGGTGCTAATTATATATGTCCATGATTAATTCAAAAAACTAGATATTCTAAATAAATTCCCAAATAAACTTGACTCATGTGTCGTATATTTGACAAAACTAACCAAAAACAACTTGGATACATTAATATCCCTATTACCATTGTCCCCAAGAAAATACACACCAATATTATGGTCTTTAATATTCTTTTATCTTACAACATGATTTTGTGTCATCTTTGGACTCATCGTAGGAAAACTATTACATCTTCTAGTAGCATATCTATCAAATTCATATGTAACTAGAAGAATTACAAACATGGGGTTGATCCTAGTCCTTAGAGTATCCAACTTTAAAATCCTAAATCTCAATACGTATTCCTACTATATCCCACATCAATAGTTATCCTCTTCCTAAATTTTTTAATATGTATTTGGATCTACATGTAACTCTTGTAGATTCAGATGATGATGAATAATGAACTAAAAAAAATTTCAATACCACTAAATTACCTCCATATATCATATAATAGTTACCTCCTCTTCTTCTATGATATAGAACCATTCCTTTAATATATGACACCATGAATAGCCCTCCCCCATGCAATACACATGAATAATCTTATACAAAGGATGATTTTTCCTACAATGAATATGGGGTAGCCAAAATCTTTCATGTTCCTTTAGCCATGTCTCCTCAAAATTTTAGTAAAATGGGCCTCTCTAATACATCTTTTTCCTCAAATAGATACATGTGTTATATTTCTATTCTATGATGATACTTACATTATGGTTCAAGCTCATTCACAAGACTTAGATGTACTACATTATCAAAAGACATTAGCAAAAATATATGCATCAACTATGATGTTCATGTCATTCACATATCCTATTATAGTGAATTAGAACAATAAGGCTATGTGTATGTGAATGAAATAAGATAAATCTACAAATTATCCTACTCAGTAATATCCAAGATTAGAGAAGGTAATCAACTAATAATATGCTTAGTAATACTTTGCTATATTGAGGTCATGACTAGTGATGGATCCATTAAAACTAAACTAAGGGATCTATTACCATAAAATGGCAAAAGAGAGGTTTCCAAGGCCTCTATTCATATTCCATCATATAATAACCCTAACTAGGTCTTATAATGTGATAAATGGAAATTAGGTAATCTACTAAACTTACATATAAGTTAATCTAGTAAATAAACATACAAGCTAATCTATTACTCACCAAAGTTTGTGTCAAAAATAGGTAAGATAATAAAGAAGTAAAGATAATTATATTCAAGATAATATAGAAATAATCTAAATAAAGAGAGATAGAATTCAATCCATTAGTTATACAACATCTAATTAATCAAAATATGAAAGGGATAGGAGTATACATACCTTATATAAGTGAACCCATTGTGCCTCAATATCTCTTTTGACCAATGCTTCTTTGCAAGATGCTATTATGGCTTGTGAGATCACAAGAATAGATCAGCTCCAAGATACAAGGTTTATCGAATGTATCCAACGTATCCATAAGATAATTGCTACTACTTCAAGGTCAAAACCTAAGAAATGAAACCTCTAAATGATATTATAAGCATATTTATGATCTATAATGATGTATAAATGAATGATAGTCTCTTTAGAAATGAAATGAAGTAGGTATTTATATCCAAATATTGAAACTAAACCCTACGGGTAATTTAGTCAATAAGGTAAGCCAAGTTGACCTTGTTTGGTGGAAAAAAGAGTTGTTTAGTCTCAAACTAGGTTGGTTGCGTCAACGTAGTTCCAAAACATATAGATTATCATATTTTATTACAAGTTCAACCTAGTCGATTCTATCATATTTTATTTATCTAGCTAACATAGTATGAATGACAAGGTCATCTTAGTAGTCATATTACAAAAAATTAGGTAAAACATGTAGGATATATATAAAATAAACATTCAAGTATAAGTTGACTGTAGACATGGAAATATAGTTTCTTATACATTAAATTAAATTTTATATTATAATTTTAGGATTTATGAGAGTGGTTTCAGACCTCTAAGATCTATAATGCAAATTATAGATTTTGGAGGGTCCTGCTAAATTTTAGACTTAGACATATTGTAGGGTTTTAGTATTTTAGACTTATCCATATTTTAGGATTTTAGGATTTTATTGAGATATCATATAAGAGGTAAATGTATATAGGCTCTAAATAAGATGTAATAATAATATGAATGCTATAAATCCACAATAATCTTATGATGAACCAATGGTCTATCCACTCCTTTGTTGATGCACCCCTTAAGGTGTGCACTCATAGGTATTGAAACTTGATAGGTTTATATAAGATAAAAAGTGTTATTAAGTGATAAAGATTAAAAATATTATGTGTATACATATGCCTCACTCAAATTTCATTATGTGTCATATGGGTGTAACATGGGGTGATGATTTAAGAAAGAACATTAAAAAACACTAACT
>JARHVA010000712.1:2600000-2777500 GCA_037957365.1 Torreya grandis | reverse complement strand
ATAGGAAGGGCCAAATGGTAATATGACCTATGGATGGGCATTTTGTTAGGGTGTGGAGCTAAAAGCTTCACCAAGGAGCATTCATTATCAGGTTCGGGTCTACACAGACACTGGCATCGATCAGGAGCAACCGACGTCAGTCACAGGCAGTTGCAGAGACGCCGACATCGGCAGAGGGTCGGCCGATGGCGGTCACAGACAAGCAGCAGGAACCGATGTCGATTACCTGCGTGTCCAGAAAGCTATTTCCATGGACAGAAGTGAGTGTTTGCATGATAAGTTTGAGTTGAAGTCTCAAGCTCGCATCTCTATTATTGGCATTACTATTTTTAGAGCCCTTGTTCAAGTGGCTTAACTGCTTGTTGGGTGTACATGCTCAAGTCTCCTAATTCTATATGTAGAATTAGATCTTCCTAGCTTATTGTAGTTTTGTAGTAGATTATTGTAGTTGGGTGAATTATTGTAATTCATTGTATGAGAAGAATAGTACAAAATTGAATCAATCCAGGCTTGTTGGAGTTGATTGTTCTTGAGAGAGAGAGAGCTCTTGAGGAATAGAGATCTATTGAGAGATATATACATCTAGGAGAGGTGTGGAAGAAAGAATCTTTCTTCAATTGTATTCCTTTTGTAAAGAGTTTTGTTAATACAAGTTTTCAGGGTGTTTTCTTGTATCTCTTGTTCTTGTTATTATCATTCTAATTACTTGTCAATCTAATTTAATTCCACATTTATTGCTTTCACAATTGTAATCTATTGTTGGATTGATCCCCCAACAAGTGGTATCAGAGCCTTGGTTACAGGTTCAGAGCTTGATAATTGGTATAAAAGTTTAGGTTCACTAATAGGTGGTTCAGATCTGTGTAGTGTGTATTGATTACAGGTTCTTACAGGAGTTTCTGTAGGGATTTCTGTTTGAGTGGGAGAAGCAATGGCAGATGAAACTAAATTGAGAATGGAAAAGTTCAATGACAAAAATTACCAACATTGGAGAATGTAGATAGAGGATTATATGTATCAAAAAGATCTCTACTTACCGTTAGGTGGGGTTGCAAAGAAGCCCAAAGACATGGAGGATGAAGAATGGGAAGTTCTTGACAGAAAGGCTCTGGAGTCTATAAGACTGAGTCTAGCATCCACTGTGATATCTAATTTATCATAGGCAAAGTCTACAGTAGAGTTGATGACTACGTTAGCAAATTTGTATGAAAAACCCTCAGCTTCCAATAAGGTATATCTTATGAAAAAATTATTTAATTTGCATATGAATGAAGGTGGATCTGTTTCTACTCATCTGAATGATTTCAATGGAATTGTGAATCAATTAAGTTCAGTGAATATAGTGTTTGATGATGAAATAAAAGCTCTTTCGATATTATGTTCTTTGCCTGAAAGCTGGCATGGCTTAGTAATGGCAGTAAGTAATACTGCATCTGCATCAAATATTTTGAAAGTAGAGGATGTTGTTAGTGTTATCTTGAATGAAGAAATACGTAGGAAAAGCACAGAAGAGACATCTGGGAACGCTTTAAGTTTTGAGAGCAGGGGAAGGCAGAAAGAGAAGAGCAAGAAAGGTAGATCAAGATTCAAGTCAAAGGGGAAAGGCAGATCTAAATCCAGGAATGGAAGGAAGCCACAATGCTAGAATTGTGGAAAGATGGGGCACATAAGCAGAGATTGTTGGTCAAAGCCTAAGGAGGACAATCAGCACAAAGGAAAGGAAGAAGCCAAGATTGCAGGTATTGCACAGGATGCTTTAATTTTCTCTCTGCATAATAATATAGAATCTTGGGTATTAGATTCTGGTGCATCTTTTCATGCTACTCCTAACAAGGAATATTTCAGTGACTATATCCATGGAGATTTTGGAATAGTGTATCTAGGGGATGATGAGCCCTGTAAAATAATGGGCAAAGGTAAAGTGCAGCTGAAGATGCAGAATAACAACACATGGGTGTTGAGAGATGTGATGCATGTTCCTAGCTTGAAGAGAAATTTGATCTCTGCAGGAAAGTTAGGGGATGAGGGTTGTACAATAACTCTCATAGCAGAATCTTGGAAGGTGACCAAGGGTGCACTTGTTATGGCCAGAGGTAAGAGAGAAGGTACTCTCTATTTGTGTAATTATGTTACTAAAAAATCTCCTTCTGTATTATCTACTTTAGATGTGGACGTTAAATTGTGGCACTCAAGGCTTGGCCACATGAGTGAGAAGGGGATGTCAATTCTTAAGTCTAAAGGTATGCTTTCAGATTTAAAAGGCATACATCTAGAGTTTTGTGAGCACTGTGTATTTGGAAAATAGAAAAGGGTTAGTTTTCTCAAAACTGGGTCTACTAAGAAGAGGCACAAGTTGGAGCTTGTTCACACAGACGTGTGGGGACCGGCTCAGGTTGCTTCCATTGGAGGATCACAGTACTATGTATTTTTCATAGATAATGCCACAAGGAAGGATGGATCTATTGTATTAGAAGAAAATCTGATGTATTTGATACTTTTAAAGTTTGGAAAGCTATGGTTGAGAATGAAATAGGTAAAAGATTAAAGTGCCTAAGATCAGACAATGGTGGTGAGTTATGCAGTCATAAGTTCAGAGATTATTGTTACATGCATGGAATCTGTAGGCAAAGGATGGTTCCAAGGACACCTCAGCAGAATGGAATTGCTGAAAGGATGAACAGGACAATAATGGAGCGTGCAAGATGTATGAGATTGCATGCCGGTTTGCCCTTACAATTTTGGGCACAAGCTATTGACATTACAGTATACCTGATTAATAGAGGACCCTCTATAGCTCTAGATGGTGGTATTCTAGAAGAGGCATGGACAGGTAAAAAGGTTGATCTCTCATATCTCAAAATTTTTGGTTGTGAAGCCTTTGTGCATATAGATAAGGAAAATAGAAAGAAGCTTGATGCTAAGTCTATGAGATGCACGTTTATTGCCTATGGCTCAGATGATTTTGGTTACAGATTATGGAATTTAGAAACTAACAAGGTAATCAGGAGCTGTGATGTTGTTTTCAATGAAAGAGTGATGTATTGTGATCAGCTAAGGAAGTTGAATCAATCTAAGCAGAGCAATGGTGAATTGGATGAGGTGAAATTCCAAGATGAGCTCATGGGAAAAAGAAATAATCACTTGCAAGAAAACACAGAGACTGACGTCGGCAGGTTAGGAACTGGCATCGGTAGGACAGAAACTGGCATTGGTCATATAGAGACCGACATCGGCCGTACAGGTACCAAGGTCGGTCAGGCAGAATCGACATCAGCCTATAATAGGTCTGCAGGTGATCGAGGTTGGTCACTGTCAGAGAATTTGGGTGGACAGCGTGTTGTAGACAAGTCTCAAACACCCATCAGGAGGTCAAAAAGGGTGAGTAAGCCTCCAATTAGATATTCTCCTTCTTTATTTTATTTATTGCTAACTGATGGTGGAGAACCAGAGAGTTTTGAAGAAGCAATACAGGTGGAGTCCAAGAGTGAGTGGGAGCGTGGCATGGTTGAGGAGTTGGAGTCCTTAAGAGAGAACCAAACATGGGACTTGGTTAAATTGCCAGCTGGTAAGAGAACACTCAAGAACAGATGGACCTACAGGTTAAAGGAAGGTGAGAATGGACAGATGAGATACAAGGCCAGATTAGTAGTAAAAGGATTTGCACAAAAGCCAGGTATCGACTTTGGTGAGATTTTTTCTCCAGTTGTTAAAATGACTTCTATAAGGGTTGTATTGTCTTTGGTTGCTTTTGAGGATTTACATCTTGAGCAGCTAGATGTTAAGACAGTGTTTTCTCATGGAGATTTGGATGAGGAAATATATATGGAACAGCCAGAAGGATTTGAGGTCAAGGGTAAGGAGAAGTTTGTGTGTAGATTGAAGAAAAGCTTGTATGGCCTCAAGCAAGCTCCTAGGCAATGGTATTTAAAATTTGACAGGTTTATGACTAAGCATGGCTACAGTAGGTGTCAATCAGACCATTGTGTGTATTTCAAGAGATTTGATAATGGTAGATATATTATTCTATTATTGTATGTAGATGACATGCTGGTTGCAGGATCTCACATGCAAGATATCTTAGAGCTTAAGGTGAAATTGGCTCAAACGTTTGCTATGAAGGATTTGGGAGCAGCAAATAAAATCCTTGGCATGAGCATTAAGAGAGACAGGAAAAATCACAGGTTGATATTGTCTCAAGAAGATTATGTGGACAAGGTGTTGAAACGGTTCAATATGCAGGATGCTAAACCGGTAAGCACACCTTTGGCTAGACATTTTAAGTTGAGTAAAGAACAATGTCCTAATTCATATGATGAGGTAGAGTACATGAGTAAGGTTCCATATTCTTCCGCAGTAGGGAGTTTGATGTATGCAATGGTGTGTACTAGACCGGATATTGCCCAAGCAATGGGAGTGGTAAGTAAGTATATGGTCAATCCAGGTAAGGAACATTGGAAAGCAGTTCAGTGGATCCTTAGATAACTGAGAGGAACTAGCAGTAAGCACTTGTGCTATGGAGGTTCAAATACTTCTCTACATGGTTATGTAGATTTAGATATGGCAGATGATTTGGATGGCAGGAGGAGCACTACAGGTTATGTTTTTACTATAGGTGGAACAGTGGTTAGCTGGATATCTAAGTTGCAAAAGGTTGTTGCCTTGTCAACTACAGAAGTAGAGTATATTGCAACCATAGAAGCTAGCAAGGAGATGATATGGATGACACGGTTCATGGATGAGCTTGGTAGGGAGCATGAGAGTTGAAGATTGTATAGTGATAGTCAGAATGCAATCCATTTGGCTGAGAATTCAGCCTTTCATTCAAGAACAAAGCACATACAGCTAAGGTATCACTTCATACGATAGGTATTGGAAGATGGTGAGTTGAAGCTAGAGAAAATCCATACAGATAGGAATCCTGCTGATATGTTAACCAAGCCAGTTACAAAGGAGAAGTTGAATCTTCATTCAACTTTTGTTGGTCCTCGTGATTGAGTTGAAGATGGAGGAGCTAGAAGATGTTGCTGTGCAGGTATTGGTGCAGCTGTTTATCTCCAAGTGGGAGATTGTTAGGGTGTGGAGCTAAAAGCTTCACCAAGGAGCATTCATTATCAGGTTCAGGTCTACACAGACACCAGCATCGGTCAGGAGTGACTGACGTCTGTCACAGGTAGTTGCAGAGATGCCGACGTCGGTAGAGGGTCGGTCGATGGTGGTCACAGACAAGCAGCAAGAACCGATGTCGATTACCTGCGTGTCCAGAAAGCTATTTTTGTGTACAAAAGTGAGTGTTTGCATGATAAGTTTGAGTTGAAGTCTCAAGCTTGCGTCTCTATTATTGGCATTACTATTTTTAGAGCTCTTTTTCAAGTGGCTTAACTGCTTGTTGGGTGTACATGCTCAAGTCTCCTAATTCTATATGTAGAATTAGATCTTCCTAACTTATTGTAGTTGTTTCTATGTAAAATTGCTTTCTACATTCAAAGAAGAAATAAGAAACTAAAAGAAAATGGTCAAGGCTAGAAGTACCTGATAAAGTTATGCGCACCGAAATCAGACGTTGGAAGATTCTCCTCTTTGGCTGTGGAGGAATGACACCTGCGAAGAAAAGAGACTAAAACACGAAAAGACGTTAGTCAAAGATATGGTGGGTTGTCAGGCGAATGCCCGATCCCAGAAGTATGAAGACTCCCTAGAAGGATATCAACCCACTGATAAAAAAGTGGAATATTGGACGAAAGTAGATAATGAAAGATAAAATGACAGAAATAAATGATAGAAAATTAAAATACGTACCTGATAAGCAGCACTGTTCTGCACAGTTGCCGGCGTCAGTCTCTGTGGTGCCGGCGTCGGTCTGGGAAGGTGCCGACGTCGGTTGAAGTACCGTCGTCAGTCGGAGCAGTGACCGGCGTCGGTCGGGGCAGGTTCTAGACAGAGTTGTGGATAGGGTTTTGACAAGTTTGGGACAAGGTTTAGACAGAGTAAAGTCAGGTTTGGACAGAGTCTGGGGTTATGAACAGGGATGTAAAGAAGGGAGAAGATTCGGGATGACAGAAATAATGAATAACTAATAATCAGAAAGAAAATGAAAATAAACACAAAAAATACTTACCTGTCAGAAGCCGTGATGAAAGCCATAGTCGAAGTTGTCTGTGCAGTGCCGAAAAAATGAACGCTGGAGTTGGTGGATGCTGGAGTTCGGAGAGTCTGTAGATGTCAGAAATTGGAGAGGAGATTGAATGATCGGGTTGATTCTGATGAAGGCCCCAGGACGGTTTCGAGAGACGGTTCGATAACCATTTTGGGAACCGAATGGTAACCGATAACGGATAACGGGATGGTGACCGACGTCGGCAGGATTGCCGATGTCGGTCGATAAGTGACTGACATCGGCGACATCAGCCGGGTAAAGACCGTTGTCGGCAGATGCACAATGAGGACAGAGTCTAGCTTTTAGTTCTCTGCTCATTGTTACATGCTGCCAGGGTCAAGGTTGGTGGAATAAGTGATTGACAAGGGTTAAATAAGCGAAGACGAATAAGACGGGGAATGACTAGGGGAGTCGACATGATTTCGGTGTCTACATTTGCCCCTTTTTGTCTTGTTGGTTGTTCTGACGAACTGCAAGACAAAAATAGGAGTGATTGCCCTAGGTGAGGGATAAGGTTGATTTCGTCTTGTTGGTTGTTCGAATGAACTGCAAGACAAAAATAGGAAGCAGATAGGTTGCCCCAATTATGGATGAGGTATTCCCCCTCAAAGCAGGAGTCGAGGGAAGGGAACCGAGAATCAGGTGCTGATTTGACAAAGAGTGGATGAAAAATGGGTGAGGGTGAACACTGCAAAAGTCATGATTGCATGCATACCACTGCATGAGATGGTTAGGTCAAAAGTGTCGCAGGTCAAGGGTCGAGGAGTGCCAAAATTGAAATAACTGGGCCCCAGCATTTAGTCGTCTGCTGATTGGGTTACTCAATCTAAGCTGAAGCTCCAAATGGTCATCATGTTCTAGGTATCTCGGGCTTAGGAAGTGCTCCCAAAAACACGAAAAAGTCACAAGTAGGGCGGATCAACCGGTTTGCGATCTTATACTTGTGAGGGTCCAAAAAGGTCTGTGCACAATTATGCTAACCAGTCATGAGGTAGCATACATGCAAAAACAACCAAGGCAACAGTGTCTTGGAAGTAGTCGAGGTGAGAGGAGATAGGCATGATCTCCAATGGTTGGTGGTCGAGGGGAGGAATGGACGAAAGGATGTGGCCGAGCTAACCCCAGAAGACCCCATGTCAACTGAGTGCTGCCTACATAGCCCTGGTGATAGGGCCTCAGGCCAATGTAGTTCTCCCTAGAAGGGAGGGAGGGTCAAAGGGATAAAATGGGTCATGGTCAAGGACAAGATTATGGTTAAAAGAAGGAAGGAAGGTTTGTCCATCAGAGAGACGAACAAATGAGAATGGTCGAGCTAACCTCAAAAGACCCCTATGTCAACTGAGTGCTACCTACATAGCCCTGGTGATAGGGCCTCAGACCAATGTAGTTCAGACAAAGGGTCCGAGTGGTAGACAGGTGGTTAAAATGGTCGATAGATTGGTTGTGGTTATGATGAAATGATGAGGAAAAAAGATGTTGCAGCCTTTTCCAAATGGTGTATTCTGCAACATTGGTTGAGGGGTTTTTCATCCCTAGCAATATTCCATATTCATGATGGATGTATGCTAAAAATTAATTGAGGTTTATTTATGCTTCAGCAAGTATTGGTTTATGCTAAACATAAATTGTGGCGGGTTGATAGTTTCTATGTGTATTGGTGTCCATAGAAACTAGGATGAATAGGCTAGGTCATGTTGATGGTCTGAAAAGAGAGTTGAGTTGAGTCGATTGACAAGTGATGAAGGTGAATGTGACCAAAGTGTAGAAGAAGTGAAAAGCATATTGCTCTTTCATTGACAAGGACCAAAAAGATAGCATAGATAGGGGTTATGAGAACCAAGAGCCCCATTCATGCGTGATGTCGTTGACCGTGGTTATGTTAGAGCGGTAATCGAATCACTTCGACATTAAAGTGAGCTCGAAGTCCCTTGAGCAGGTGATACGAGGAGGAGAAGGGTAACCCATTTTAAGAGCAGAGATAACGATGCCCCTTTTTATAGGAGACCCTGAGAGAACTATAAGTCAAGTCCATGACTCATTCAATTTTTTTTTTTTTTTTAGCACAGACTGATCAATGCGGGAAGCCTGCATAGAGATGTCGTTTGCTTGGTGGTCGGGTTGTGAAGCTAATCTATGTGGGAAGCTTCTAAAATAGTGTTGTTTATTGCCAGATTTAGTCATAGCCATCCTTTAAGGGAGTGGTCTAGATTTTTGTTTAATAAAAGGGCTTTTGAATAGCTGTCCTTCGAGGGATCAGTCTATTAATTATAGCAATGATAGTACAGCTATCCTTCGAGGGAGCAGTCTATTTTTTTTTTTTTTTTATATTGATATTGATATAGTGACCATGGATATTGTGACATCTTGATTTGTTTTTATAGAAATTTGAGTCATGGACAAGATTATAGAAGGTCAAGGGCTCCCTTTTATGAGGGCAAAGCATCCATACAGCATAAAAGGGGTTATAGGAATTGTTAAGAGGAAAAGGGTTGAAAGGAAAGAGGACTAAGAGGATGGGGATTGCTCAAGGGATGAGCTCAAGTTAAGTGTCAAGTGGACGAGTACTCGACTAGCAGTAGAACGGTCGCAGATGCAACGCATTAAGAGGCTCAAGTTCTGGGCGTCCATCAAGAGAAGATAGACGGTAAGTCCCTGATCCATACTTGTGCGTGATAATAAAAGGTTCAAGCCAATTAGGAGCAAACTTGCCTTGTTTACTTCACTCCATATTGGTCACGTGTTGATTCTCTTTGAGGACGAGGTCTCCGATGTTGAAATCTCGTTCTCGCAGATTTTTGTCATAGGTGCGTTTGATGTGACGTTGATAGACATGGAGATGATTAAGGGCAGCAAGACGGCGTTCATCAAGTAACTCAAGTTGAGCTAAGCGATCTTGACGAAAGTCATCATTGGAAAGGATATCATGTAGAGAAATGTGGAGAGATGGGATCTATACTTCGAGAGGTAAGACAGCCTCTGTTCCGTACACGAGAGAAAAAAGAGTAGCACCCGTAGAGGTTCGGATGCTAGTGCGGTAGGCCCACAAAGCAAAGGGAATGTGAATGTGCCAATCCCTTCCTGTGTCACTGACCACTTTCATGAGAATTTTGGTGATAATTTTGTTGGAAGCCTTGGCCTGCCCATTTGCTTGTGGGTAGTAAGGCGAAGAGAAACTGAGTTTGATGCCGAAGGAGTCGCATAGCTTTTGGACAGTTTTGTTTTTAAAGGACTTGCCGTTATCGGTGATGATTTTATGAGGGACACCAAAATGACAGATGATGTGGGTGTTGATGAAGTCGACAATCTTGTCAGCTTTTGTGGAGACGAGAGGAATGGCTTCCACCCACTTGGTGAAATATTCAGTGGCTGTGATGATGGATTGATGACGAAGAGACGAATGAGGATTAATCTCACTGATGAGATCTAAACCCCATTGAGAAAAAGGCCAAAAATCCTGAGCGATTTGTAAGGCATGACTAGGAAGATGAAGCAAGTTAGAGTGTTGCTGACACTTGATGCAACGCCGAACATAGTCGCTACAGTCTTGATGAAGGGTAGGCCAATAATAGCCCAAACGAAGGATGCGCTTGGCAACCGAATTCCCACTGAAATGTCTGCCATAAATCCCATCGTGGACTTGTTGAATGGCTTGAGATGCTTCAGTGGAGGTGAGACAGCGAAGAAGGAGGCCGTCAAAGCCTCGCTTATAGAGAAGACCCCCTAGCATGGTATAGCAAGTGGTACGCTTGATAAAAGCTCGTCATGCATTACTAAAGAGGTTGGGAGGAATGACAGAGAAAGATAAGAAGTCTACAAGTTGCTTATACCAAGCATCTTGTGGACTAGGGTCTATAGTGTTGACATGATGAATGTGAGGAGAGATATATGAAGGCAATGGCACATGACGCATCGTGACAAAAAGTCTGGATGCAGATGAGGAAGATGGGATATGTGAAGCAAGAGAAGCCATGGTGTCAGCAAACTTATTCATGGATTGAGGAATAGTCTGCAGGAGGAAATGGTCGAAAGATGCAAGGAGAAAGTCAGCACGGTTTTTGTACCTTTGCAAAATTTCATTTTTATAGAGGTATGAACCATTGACCTGATTGACGACGAGCTGCGAGTCACCGAAGATGTTGATGGACTTGATGCTGAGAGAAAGGGCGGTTTGAAGTCCCAAAATTAAGGCCTCGTATTTGGCCATATTATTGGTACAATCAAAGTCGAGTTTAAAAGACAGAGGCATGGGCTCTCCTTCGAATGGGATTAGAATAACCCCAGCACCCCCACCTAGTTGACATTTGGAATCGTCAAAGAACATAGTCATCTGATAGGTGGTGTCATCAGAGGAAAGCACAGTGATAGACTCATCAGGGAATTCACACTACGAAGGTTGATTGTCAGGAAGAGGGGCATCTGCTAGTTGATCAGCAATGGTTTGTCCCTTGATAGATTTCTGCTGGATGAATTCGAGATCGAACTCAGCAAGCAGCATGAGCCACCGAGCCATACATTGATTTTGATATGGCTTGGAGTGCATATACTTGAGAGGGTCGGTGTGAGTGATGACAAAGGTTTTGTGACTAAGAAGATAGTGGCGAAGCTTAGTAACAGCAAAGACTAACGCCAAACAGAGTTTCTCGATATGGGTATACTGAGTTTCATAGTCGACCAGTGTTCGACTGATGTAATAAATGGCTTGCTCACAGTGATGTTTGTCTCGGTGCGCGATCATGGCACCTAACGAATGGTGAGTGGCTGAGATATAAAGGTAGAAGGGTTGGTCATCTTTAGGTGGAATGAGGACTGGTGGAGAGACCAGATAGCATTTTAAGGCTTCAAAAGCCTCTTGACAGTTCTTATCCCATGTAAAAATGATGTCCTTTTTAAGGAGATGATGAAAAGGTTGACAGCAGTCTGAAAGCTGCGAGATGAAGTGACGAATGGACTAGAGCTTGCCTTGCAAACTACGAAGCTGCTTGAGATTAGTCGGGGGAGGCATTTCGAGGATAGCGCGAATCTTAGCAGGATCTATCTCGATGCCACGAAAGGAAACAATGAAGCCAAGAAGCTTGCCAGAGAGGACCCCAAAAACACATTTCTTGGGGTTAAGACAAACATGGTACTGAAGAAGACGAGAAAAGATGATTTTGAGAATGGTCAGATGGTCACGGCGAAGCTTGGACTTGCCGAGCAGGTCATCCACATAGTCCTCCATGATTTTGTGGAGGAGATCATGGAAAATGTAGGTCATGGCACGCTAATAAGTGGCACCTGCATTTTTCAAGCTGAAAGGCATGACTCGATAGCAAAAAGTCCCCCATGGGGTGATGAAAGTAGTCTTGTGCTGATCTTCTAGAGCGATCAGGATTTGATTATATCCTGAAAACCCATCCATAAGAGATAGCATCTCATGGCCGGCCGTAAGATCAACAAGCTGGTCGATGTTAAGAAGAGGAAAGTCATTTTTGGGACAGGCTAGGTTGAGGTCGCGATAGTCTGTGCAGATCTGAATCCCCCCAATTGCCTTGGTGACTGGGATGATGTTAGAGACCCACTGTGGATAGTCAATGGGTTGGATGAAGGAGACAAAAAGGAGGCGCTGAAGTTCCTCTTTAACAAGGAGGGCAACGCGGGGATGCATCTTTCGAAGCTTTTGCCTGACAGGCTTAGCCTCTGGTTTGGTGACAATGTTATGGGTAATGATGGTGGGGTCGATGCCAGGCATATCACTATAAGTCCAGGCAAAGGCCTTGCTATGGTCAGAGAGGAAATGGGTATAGTCAAGCTGCTCCTGAGCGTCTAAAGATTGGCCAATCTTTAAGACATAAGGAACATCAGAAGAAGGAAGGTTGATGTCAATGGTTGATTCATTTAACATAACCTGGGTCTCAAAAGGGAGGGAGCGTTGGATGAAAGAATTGTCAGCGCCCATGTAAGAAAGAATGGCGTCATCGTCAACGCAGTGAACAGTGTGAATGGTTGCCAACTCATCTTCGATCATGCTGGGAAGAATGAGAGGGAGAGATTTGGACACTCCATTGAGCTGATAAGTCAAGGGGTTCAGGTGAATGGTGTTTATGGAAAAAAAACTAGGAGGAATAGAAACCACTGACTCCATAGGTGAAGGTGGTGAAATAGGCGAGTGTGGAGGAGATTGGTCAAGGATTGGTTCAGGATAAAGGTCTAAATGGTCTTGAGTGGGGTCGTGATATCCCAGACCATACCGTTTCTTGGCATCGTCATCATTGAGCAGTTGGATAGGCTGATGGGAGCCCTGCTCATAGTGTCTGAAACCAAAACCCTTCCATGCACACCTGTAAAGGTAAGTGTGTGCAAAGGCGGGGTTGCCAAGAAACGAGAAATTTGATGTGAAAGGTTGAGGTGAAGAAAGAGGATTACCGTCAAGAGGAGCTTGATTAAGCCCCCCATAGACGAGGTTGGTGCGAAGGTGAGGGGGACCATAAGGTATGATCATCCCTATTCGATGGTCGTAGCTGGGGCTGTGATGAAGGCATCCATACTCTTGTGGAGTTTGGAACATGTCTAAAGCCAGCAAGCGATATTCTCCCAATGAAAGTCTTTGGAAGACGTCTTCCATGGGGTCTGTGGTTGTCGCTTGAAGGGGAGGTGTAAGGGCGACCGCCTGTTGCAAACTGGTCAAAGCTTCCATAGATGGAGGCAGTGCCGGGGTTAACGGCTTGATAGGAATGAGGACATCGTTTGGACGGTAGGTGGTGTTGCATGTTTTTAAGGGCAAAGGGTCAACAGGAATGGTGTGGATTTGTCCGTCATGCTCAAACTTCACACAATGGTGCAGGGTGGAGGGGACACAGGACATGGCGCGGATCCAGGGTCAGCCCAATAAGATGTTGTATTGGAACTCTCCTTCGATGATGTAGAAGAGCTCCGGGACTGTGCATGGACCAATGCGAATATGAAGGATGACTGTGCCAATGGTCATGGCAATAGTGTCATTGAAAGAGCGCAAGATCGTGTCAGTTTTGGAGATGCAATTCTTGGGAAGAGCCAACTGATCAAAGGCATGGGTGGAGATGATGTTGATGCTAGCACCCCCATCGATCATAATGCATTTAATGTGTGTCTGATCGATATAGGCAGTGATGAAGAGGGCGGCATCCTGATCTTCCATGTTGGATGTGGGAATCTCAGAATCACTGAATGTAATGGAGGCGATAGGGGCTAAGGAGTGGACAAGGGCAGTAAGTGGCTGGGGATCCTCGGGTTAGACCTCTGCTGCCTGTAGGGCTTGGATGAGGGCCTGACGATGTTGGGGCGAGGTTTGGATGAGATCGTAGAGGGACATCTTCATAGGCATCTGGTGAAGCTGTTTCAACATGGAGTTGTGGATTGGTCCAGAAGAAGAAGAAGAAGAGGAGGGTTGAGGCGCGCCAAGGATAGAAATCTTAGGCTTAGGCGGTTGAGGTGGATTGACAAAAGGGTAGGTCCAAGGAATGGCAGCTTTTTCTTTCGCCTTGTCCTTCTATGACCTAGTGGTGATGTGAATGGCATTGATTTCAAAGATGGGAGGTGAAGATGATGAAGGGGTTGTAACCGGTTGATGAGATGTGGATGGATTTGAAGAGGTAGAAGGTTTATGAGGAGTCGGGGGGTGGTCGAAAGTGTCCTCAAAGAGAAGAGTGTCTTTCTCCAGATAACGGCGAATGACAGCCTTGAGGGCACAGCAAGTCTCGGTGTCATGTCCTGGTGTACGATGATATAAACAAATCTTCGTGTCGTCGAACTAGGAGGGTTTAGACCTGAGAGGTTGGAAAGGCTTGATGGGTGGAAGAGTTATGCTAGAAGTTTGCAAAATTCATTGCAAGATTAAAGAGTATGAACCCACTAAAGGATCTGTGCTCATTGATGTATGCGATGTCGGTGACTTTTGCTTGGGCAAAGTTGGAGGGGGTTTTCGTACCACCTTCTGGGTTGATGGTGCGATGACAGGCTGAGATGGTACACTCTTCATGAGAGGTATCACCCTTTTGGGAGAGGGTAGGCTAGTGGTCGATAAAGGAAGCAAAGGAGGCAATCGGTTTTGATTAGAGGTTGGAGTGGAAAGGATTCTAGTTAGGGTTGAAGGATGTGGGCCCAAAATGGAGGGCAATGGTGACGAAAGAGGAGGCATTCGCCTCTGCAGTTTGGCAGTCTTTTGTGATTTAGGTTGAAGACTACTATTAGTTGAAGTTTGGTTTAAGTCCACCTTCACTTGTGGATGAGTGAGGTTGGAGATGGGGTGAACGCCAAGCGATTTGATAGGTTTAGGTGGAGTAGATGAGGGTTTTGGTTTTGATGAGGTTGATGGAGATGTAGATGGTCTAGAGGCAGAAATCTGATTTTTGTTGATAGTCTTAGGAGGTTCTACCATGGGAGGATTAGCAGCATGAGATGAGAGGGCCCGGGCTTGTTGAAGAGCTATGAGACGGTCCCACAATCCCTGATGTTCCACTTTCCCAGAAGGGAGAAATTTGAGTCTCTCCACTAGTCGAGAAAATGGCTGAGAAGATGCGGGATGAAGTTTAGGCTTTTGAAAAGACGTCGACGGTTGTGGGACTGAAGGTGAGACGGGCCCAAAGCATGGTGAAGTCGTAACAGATTCATGTTTGGTTGGAGACGAAGGGGAGATAGGTTCTTCCCTGGGTGGAGAAGAAACTGGAGAATGAAGCTCCTCAAGCGGGTAAAGGGTAGGGATGATAGTGCCCTCCACTTGTGGTCGAGGAGTAGGAAAGGTTGGGTCCTCCATGGGCAGCAAGAAGGAATATGGTGAAACTGGTGGTGCTGGTAAGGTCGAGGCATCCTCTAAAATGAGAGAAGTTGAGGGAGAACTAGCCGGTGAAAGAGGTTTGTCCACATGTGATGGACTGATGGATGAACTCACCTCTTGGGGTTGGTTAGAAATGAGGGGCGAGACCGTATTGACTGTTCGAATATTATGTTCATGGGTATTGTCAGTCAAGGTCTGGACGTTGTTTTGGGTTGGTGGATGATTAGGGAACGGTTGTTTGAAAATATCGACACCTTGATTAGGAGGGGTGTTAGGATTGTCGAGGATGAGGTCACCCTTTTCCAACATGTCTTGGACTATGTTTTTAAGGGTTTTACAGTTGCCCGTGTCATGACCTTTAACACGGTGGTAGTTACAGAAGTCATTTTCCCTATACCACGCAGGGATGGTGCATGAGGGATCAAATTGTGGTGGAGGTTGGATCTGAGGGAGATTGATGGCCCCTTGTTTGACGAGTTTTTCCAGCACAAACGCGTATGATTCTCCAAGTGGAGTAAACTGTTGCTGTATGTATCTCTACTGAAATTGATGAGTGGCGCTCATAGACATGGATGGTTCAGGTTGATTAGTTGAAGGTGAAGAGGAAGAAGATCTAACAACCACAACATTTGCTGAAGCTTTAGATTTAGAATTGGACGAGGAAGGCTTGGAAGAGGGGTCATTGGTTTTGGAGTTAGGATTCTTACTCCGCAACTTGACTTTATTCTCCTCAATGGCACGTAACTCAAGTTTATGAGCCATCGTGAAGGCTTCATCAAAAGTGCAGAAGGTTTGAACCCTCAAGGTAGAAGAAATATGTTTAGCGCAGGCTTGAGAGAAAAGTTCAATAAGCTCAGGCTGGGGTAAGGAAAATGAAAGTTGATTGATAAGGCCCCTCCACCGAGCGACGAAATCAGCAATGGATTCATCCTCAAACTGGCGGATAGAATAGAGGTCTGTGATGGAGACCTTCTTGGTGATATTGATGGAGAAATGATCGAGGAAGAGCTGGGCCAGCTGAGTGAACATGAAGATGGAATGGCTGGGAAGAGAGCTCTACCAGTCAAGTGCAGCACCCGAGAGAGACATGGGAAACGTGTGTAAGAGTAACTCATCATCGTGGGCGATAAGGTAACAGGCGTGTCTGAATGCCCGTAAATGTTGTTGTGGGTCTTCCTTGCTCTGGAAATGAGAAAACTTAGGAAGTTCCCACTGGCTGGGATATGGTCTGATGGGGACAGAAGGATGGATGGGCTCGTTGCAAATTTGTTCGTACGAGAGAGTATTGCGCAAGCCGGTAACGGAGGTCTCTAGGTTGGACATTTTATCCATCAGCATCTTGATAATATCTACTGACAGATTGGCGGGTGGAGTGCCTCCTAGATTGTAAGGCGCTTGAAAGAGGCTAGAAGAGGTATACGACGTAGTCGGTTGTACCAATAAGGGCGCAACGTACGGATGACTAGTCGTAGGGACAGAAGAAGTGACTAAGGATGGTTGGATGGAAGACATGGCTAGGTTTGATGTGGTCATGGGAGGTTGACTAGAGGTAACATGGGCCAATGGATGGGTAGCCACCCTAGTGTTGATAGGAGTAAGGGTAGGCGGAATGGAGACGACCAAGTTTTGAAAGGGGGTAGAAAGTGGTTGAGTGGGTTGAGATTGATTGGGGGCCGAAACCCCGGTGAAATTGGGCCCAATGATGGAAGGAGAAGCCACACTTGGATGGTTGGTAAAAGGTTGGTCATTGATTGAGGTAACAGCCTGGGTATCTAAGGGTTGGACTACGGATGCCGTTGATACGGCCGCAGTTTTGAGGAGAGAAGTCGGCATTCCATAGATTGGATTACCCGAGGAGTCTCTCGTTTGGCTATTCGCGAGATAGTATTGCAAGGCTGCAATATTGAGGTCCAAGAATCGTGCAAAATCTTGGTCCCCTTCTGGGATAATAGGTGTTTGGGTCGGAGATGGTCTGGTAGGAGTTCTTTCAGTTTCTGAGTTGAACTCCATTATAGGGTTGGTTGTAGGCGGGGTAGACGGAAGAGGATGATGCCTCGCGTGATCGACTAGAGCCTTGGCTTGGCTACGAGTCAGAACCATTCAAGGCAAGGAAGAACGTCCTCATAAGCTCAAACAAGCAGATAAGAACCAAAAAGATGAAGACACAAGCAGATCCTAAAACCCTAGAAGTAAATTATTAGGATTATAGTGGCTTATGCCTTAGAATGTGTGTAGAGGAAGATTGGCTTTGTGAGTCAGGTCCTAGAAGAAGTAGTCTATGGAAGGTTTCAGGTTTTGTTATGGTGCTCAAGAAGTCTGTGTTAGGGTCTGGTACGTGGCCTGGTGCTAAGGAGCAAGCTCCCCTCACTTCACGATTCCAGTGGTTAGCTGGTTTTGCTTAGCCAAGATATACCTCGCCTAGAGTTTATACTCTGCCAGAGAACGGAGTGGGCTTCCCCCTTGGTGATGAAATCCAAGTAGGGTCATCGGGACGGGTAAGGTATCCACTGGGGGATGAAATCCCAATCGAGCCTTGTCTCAAGTAAGTTAAAATGTTTATTTTGTGCAGGTGGTTTGGTCGTGTAACATCAAGTGATCTAGATTAATTCAATATGCAGTTTAATTACTATGTGTGGTCTAAGAGATGCAGGCAAACAGAAATGAATGCAAAGTGTTTTAATGCCCAAGTCAAAATGTTTGTTCGTATGAAGATGAATGGAGAAAGAGTCAAAGAATATGAGTTTTAGCTAGTCTAGAAGTGCAAGAAAGAAATGTTCATTTTAGTTCTGCTTATGATGTCATTTAAGAAGAGATGAAAGGAGGTGAAAAGGAAGAAACCTAATGCGCCTAAATGAACGAAAGAAAGAGAGAAAGAACCCAAGGAGGACCTAGGGTCCCACCGGGCGTGCCAGAATGTTTCTATGCAAAATTGCTTTCTACATTCAAAGAAGAAATAAGAAACTAAAAGAAAATGGTCAAGGCTAGAAGTACCTGATAAAGTTATGCGCACCGAAATCAGACGTTGGAAGATTCTCCTCTTTGGCTGTGGAGGAATGACACCTGCGAAGAAAAGAGAGTAAAACACGAAAAGACGTTAGTCAAAGATATGGTGGGTTGTCAGGCGAATGCCCGATCCTGGAAGTACGAAGACTCCTTAGAAGGATATCAACCCACTGATAAAAAAGCAGAATATTGGACGAAAGTAGATAATGAAAGATAAATGATAGAAATAAATGATAGAAAATTAAAATACGTACCTAATAAGCAGCACTATTCTGCACAGTCACCGGCGTCGGTCTGGGAAGGTGCCGACGTCGGTTGAAGTACCGTCGTCGATCGGGGCAGTGACCAGCGTCGATCGGGGTAGGTTCTGGACAGAGTTGCGGACAGGGTTTTGACAAGTTTAGGACAAGGTTTAGACAGAGTAAAGTCGGGTTTGGACAGAGTCTGGGGTTATGAACAGGGATGTAAAGAAGGGAGAAGATTCGAGATGACAGAAATAACGAATAACTAATAATCAGAAAGAAAATGAAAATAAACACAGAAAATACTTACCTGTCAGAAGCCGTGATGAAAGCCATAGTCGAAGTTGTCTGTGCAGTGCCAAAAAAATGAACGCTGGAGTTGGTGGATGCTGGAGTTCAGAGAGTCTGTAGATGTCAGAAATCGGAGAGGAGATTGAATGATCGGGTTGATTCTGATGAAGGCCCCAGGATGGTTTCGAGAGACGGTTCGATAACCATTTCGGGAAACCGAATGGTAACCGATAACGGATAACGGGATGGTGACCGACGTCGGCAGGATTGCCGACGTCGGCCGATAAGTGACCGACGTCGGCGACATCGGCCGGGTCAAGACCATCATCGGCAGATGCACAATGAGGATAGAGTCTAGCTTTTAGTTCTCTTCTCATTGTTACATGCTGCCAGGGTTAAATAAGCGAAGACGAATAAGACGGGGAATGACCAGGGGAGTCGACACGATTTCGGTGTCTACAATAGTTTTGTAGTAGATTATTGTAGTTGGGTGAATTATTGTAATTCATTGTATGAGAAGAATAGTACAGAATTGAATCAATCCAGGCTTGTTGGAGTTGTTTGTTCTTGAGAGAGAGAGCTCTTGAGGAATAGAGATCTATTGAGAGATCTATACATCTAGGAGAGGTGTGGAAGAAAGAAGCTTTCTTCAATTGTATTCCTTTTGGAAAGAGTTTTGTTAATACAAGTTTTAGGGTGTTTTCTTGTATCTCTTGTTCTTGCTATTATCATTCTAATTACTTGTCAGTCTGATTTAATTTTGCATTTATTGCTTTCACAATTATAATCTATTGTTGGATTGATCCCCCAACACATTTCAATATTCTCCAACTTGTGATGTGGAGTGAGGTGAATTTTAAAAATTAGAATAAATTGCATTAGGATTTCCAATGTGGTTGAATATATGTAAAGGTGTTATTATTTTGGATTTGGAGGGTATTGAGATTGACATAGGATGTGTATGATAGTTTTAAAGAGGTATATAGGCTAAAGGAGGAGCAATTATGATGTGTTTTAGAGTGGTCATTTGAACTAGGTTCTCATTTGGCTCATGTGACCTAAGAGGTTGAGGTCTGAGGAATGCAACCACATATTTTAAATTATTCATGTTAGATATACTTTACTTATTGGTTTAGGAAGAAGGATCAAATGAGATTTAGACAAAATTAATAGATGAGGTGGAAGTACAAGGTAATTGTTGTTGATCATTAGTTAGGTGATGTTGATGTGATTGTGATTTAGATTGGGCTTGTGAGATTTGAATATAATATTTAAAACATTGTTATGTAAGAGTATCAAGATTAAAATTTGTAAAAATAAAGGAATCAAGAATAAATACGTGAATATAGTGATAATGATCATTATAATAACCTATCATAACATGTCACCAATAAAATTTATCAAGATTGTACCATTTTAGAGATAATTTGGAAGGATTAAAGCTCATGGGTTTAGAGGGTGGAAATTTATTCTTAAGTTATTCTATAATTAAGGGAGGGTTGGTTGGACTAATTTTTTTTGAAATAAATGCTCCCTTTTTGGGTTGGTGAGGTTTATATGAATCAATGTTATGAGAAAATGATTGGAAAGGTTCCCTAGTAGTTACTTCATGTGATTAAAATTGACTCATAAGAAAGTCTTGTACTTTTTTCTTGGTATAAGTCTTATTATAAATTTTTAGGTGAAAACATTTGAACCTTGTATTGAATAGGATATTTAATAGAGGTAAAAGATATTTTTAAAATAGTATCATAATTAATGTTATGATCCACTTTGTGAGATACATAATTCCATCATTTGATGGAGGTGTGTGAAGATTCATTACGAAGTTACTTGGTATTTATCAAATGGATAAGATAATTTTTAGGAAGGTCAACATGTTTGGATTCCTTAAATATAACATTGATCAAATCCTATAATTATTTAATGTAATGTGTAATAATTTTATTGTATCATTTAAGTTCATCACTAAAAAATGTTTTGGATGGGAGATTAGTGGTAGAAAAGATGTTAGTTCTGACCCATTCCTTATAGAGTTTACTAAAATATTTAATAAAGATAGTAGGGTCCTTAGTTACATCATATTTAATATTTAGATAAAATGTTTCCAATGTCTTTGGATGCAATGAATGGATCTAATGGTTCATTTTAAAAAGTTGAAACATTTTGTTATGAAAAGGAGGTTGAGGGATGAGATTGCCATTAACATTATAAGAGGAGGAGGGAAAATATTATGATTTTGTTGATTCATGATGAATTGAGGTGGTTAATTAGTAATTTTAAAGATATAATATTACATTTTAATCAGGTTTTAATTTCTAGTTATTTGTGTAACATTGATTTGTTGAATCATTTGAGCAATAGTTTGATTTGTATCAATGGGAGGAGTAATATTGATAGTGGTAGGAATGTTAGTTTGGTAGGAGGATCATTCCATATATTTTTATTTTGGAAGGAATTTTTTGGTGGAGAATTATAAATATTGGTATTATGAGGAGAACTAAGGTGTGTAACCTCAAATGTATTACATGATGTATTAATTGGGTTGGGATTAGGAAGACGTGAATGATGTAATTAGATAGTTTCATTTAAAGTGATAATATAATTAATGTTATAATCTAAATCCTTGATTATTTAGTGTTATTGACTAATTATAAGATAAAAATAAGACATAATTATGAATTTATTAGGTAAATAACCTAGGTTGTTCACTTGTTAAACTATGTTAGCCACCTACTAGACTATGTCAAAAAATAGAGGTAAAATAAACTAGGTTAGCTACAATGATGAAAAATTGGATGATCCTATAATTATAAATGAAGCTAAGGGGGTATTTAAATAAAATTATTTACCTTAAATCCTCTAGGGAATTTATCTAATAAGGTTAGCTGATTTGGCCTTATTTGGTAGGAAAAAGAGTTGTTAGGTCTTAAATTAGGTTGGTTGGGATGACCTAGTTCCATAATGTGTGGATTGACATATTTTATATCAAGTTCAACTTGGTCAACTCTATATATTTTAATTATCTATCCAATATATTATAAATGATATATTCAAGCCGGTTGATATAGTAAGATGAGATGAATGATAGAGTTAGCTTAGTCAATATAGTATGAAAATAGGGTAAAATACGCAGTATAAATATAAACTAAACATTTAAGTATGAGTTGAAATTTATACATGGGCATATATTTTATATAATTTAATTTAAATTTTATATTTATACTTTCAATATGTTTGAGATTGGTTTCATACCTATATGAGTTATAATGCAAATTTTATATTTTGGAGGGTCTTATTAGATTTTAGACTAGCCATAGTTTAGGGTTTTAGGATTTCAAACTTAGCCAAATTTTATGGTTTTAGTATTTTAGTGAGACATAATAGATGGTAAATAGATAAAAACTCTAAATTTTTTGGACCAATAGTAGGAATGATACAAAGCCACAAAAATATTGAGAAGCACCAATGGTCTTCCTACCACTTTCCTAGTGTACCCTTTAAGTCATGCACTTAGAGAGATTAAAACTCAAAAGATTATTTAAATATATAAAGGGTTAGTAAGTGATAAAGATTAAAAATATTGTGTGTATACACTATGTAAAACCTATCAATGCACCTTTGGTAGATACTCCATGCATCTTCCAAGAAATTTATCAATTTGATATAATCTAACCCACAATACCCATTTGTACTAATTTAATCAATCTACTAAATCGAGATCCACTACCTCTGATTGATCGTCCTATTATCCAAAATTAAATATCTACTAATGATATTAATTCTCCCATTATTTTAATTTAAACCTCTATCGATCAATCTCAAAACTCTACTCCTAAAATTAACTTAGATGCACAAGCTACAACCATTCAACAAATACATTTTCAATTCAATAATCAGGGAGACTAAATTTTAGATCTTGAAAAGGATGTTGAATATTATGTAACCTTACACACACTCCCTATTAATGAATACATATTATAACAACTCCATGATTTCAAGACTCAACTCCCATGCTAACATCATAAGCTAGGTTATTTTGATGAAAATGTTCATTGTTTTAATAATTTCATTACTAGGATTGACCCCAAAACATATCTTGTTTCCTTATTTCCTCATAGTCCCTATAATATTTTATATGGAAATGTTATGACTATTAATAAAAATATGATAATTAACTATAGAACCACTATTGTACTTTGACCTATTATTATATCCAAGAATCTTCATCCTACTAAACATGATAATTTTAGTTTATTCTTTGATAAATATCATGAAGCCTTTTCTTGATAATATGAAGATGCACCCTGAATTGACCCTAGTATTATGATCTATGATATTATCACTTATCATGATGAATAACTTGTGCATTAAAAGAAATGTAAATTCCCTCCTAAGATTTCTACTGTATGTCATAAAGAAATCATCAAGCTCTCAGACACAAAATTAATAAGACCTATAGATTACTTTTAATGGGTGCCTAACATTATTCCATGCATAATCAAGTTACCATGGTTATTAAAATCTACATAGACTTTCATAATCTTAATTTAGCATGCCCCAAAGTTAAATTTTATTTACCATTAATTGTTGTCATCATTAATTCCACTACTAGATTTTACATTTTCTCTCTCATGGACAATTTTTTAGGACAACCAAATTCATATAACTCATGTAGATTAACATAAAAACATGTTTAAAATAGAATGGGAACCTAATGTTATGTAAAAATGCCTTTTAATAATAAAAATGTTGGTTCTACTTATCAACATGTAGTTACCCATATATTTTATGATCTCATACATAAAATAGTCTAAACTTATGTAGATGATATTATCATCAAATAAAAAAATCATGAAAATAATCTTCATTATATCACTATCATTTTTTAATATTTTTATGGTCAACACACCCTGCTTTCTTTGAAATGGGGGACCCCTCTTCTAAAATCCCATGATGTAGAGCTCTAGGGTCATTTCTTTGTTCTTGATGGTTTCAAATAAACTTAAATCATTAGAATATTATGTATCCCTAATTTCCCCAAGAATAAATAAGAATAATTTATTTTTATGACTAAGGTAGACATGTTCTTTTATGGATTAAAGTTCTAACATTACAGATCTCCTTTTGAAGGGATTTATCAGAGTCTCATTCCTCTCATAGAGAAATATACCCATTGTCCTTCATGAAAAATCAAAATCTTAATGACAAATGAGTAAGTATTAAATTTAATGTGCACTATTTTCATTTCTTAATTTTTTTATGGATTTCATAAGAAAACTAAGGAGATCCTAGCCCAATCAAATAGTGCCATGTCACAAAAGTGTTAGAGAAATTAGTCCTTAGACCTACTAGAGATGTTAGAGCTTGAATTAATAAGAAGGTGCCACATTAATAAAGTGTTAGAGCAACCAATTCCTAGACATATAAGATATGTCAAAGATCTAGAGATTCCAACCCAATCAAAAGGCACCACATCACCAAAGGGTTAGAGTGACTAGTCCCTAGAGATGTTAGATATGTCAAAGCCTAGGAGATCCTGAACCAATTAGAAGGCACCATGTCACTAAGTGTAAAATCATCTAGTCCTTAGACTTGTCAGAGATGTCATAAGTTAAGAGAGCCTAGCCCAATAAAAATGAACCACATAATTTAAGTATTAAAGCATCTAATCCTTGGATGTATCATAGATGTCAGAGCTAAGGAGAACCCAACGTAATTAAAAGGCACCACATCACCTAAGTTTTAGAGCATCTAGTACCCAAACCTATCAGCGATGTCATAGCCTAGGAGAGTCCAACCTAATTAGAAGGTTCCATATCACTAAAGTGTTAGAGCAAATAGTCTATGGACATATTCAATATGTTATAGACCTAAATATCCTAACATAATCATAAGGAACCATATCACCAAGTGTTAGATCAGCCAGTCTATAAACATATCAGAGATGTCAAAATGTATGAGAACCCAACTTAATCAAAAGGCACCACATAGCCAAGTGTCAAAGTGACCAGTCCCCAAAATTGACAAAGATGTCATAACATAGGAGATCCCAACCTAATCATAAGGTGTCACATTGATAAATTTCAAAGTGGATAGTCCTTAAACCTATTATATATGATAGATCCCAAGAGAGCCCATAATAATTATAAGGAACCATATCACTAAGTGTCAGAATGACCAGTTGCCAAACCTGTCAGAGATGTTAGAGCCCAAGAGAGCCTAACCAAATTAGAAGGCACCATGTCCCCTAGTAATGTAAATTAATTGGTGGCCACCTAAGGCCAAATAAGGTTTAAAATGAATTATGAATGGTTGGAAAAACAATCAAGATTTTATAGTCCTTAAGTAACATCTCACCCTTTCTAAGGGTATTACATAGAGTATGAAACCATACCTTGGTCCCATCCATTAATATGAGTATAAATGCAAAGGTGACATGTGTCATAAAGTATTATTTAACTAAGAAGACTCTAAGGGATGTGACTTCATGCCTACAACATGTTGGGCATTAACAAAATATAAAGTTGGACCTAATTAGATAACTTTAAAACATCCCATTGCCATTGCTAAAGATGGTTGGTAGTGGAGGATCGTAGGGTCCAAATTTAACTCTATATTTAGAAATAAATAGAGTAAATCCAACCACCAACTCAAATTTCAATTTTTAGTTAATGATCCACAAAATTCCATTAATACAAGGGGTTGTATGCATGGATTTATAAAATCCTAAGGAAATCCCACTAACGGTTACCACTCCATACCTTTGAGAAAAATATAACTCTTAGATTTCTAATTCTCACATATTGTCCTTATGTTTCATGCCTACTATGCTTAGAGCCGCCCTATTACACCTCCATCCTAATACATTGGTTGCATCCTCTCCAAACCTAAAGGTTGAGCCTTAGTATTAGGATACCATATTCCTAGTTGGATTGATCAAGTTAAATAATTATAATGACATGTTCAAAGCATTTAATCAAGTGCCTTGAGACTTAGGCTCTTATGACAACCAACTAGTAGAGTTTGAGAATGTCTTGAATTCTTATAATAAATGTGGAATTTATAGAGTCACTACCAAGATAGAGGCATTTCCCTATACTTACTTGTTTATTAACCTCCTTCTCACTACCATTTGAGTGTAAGATATGGTATATAACTAAGTGTGCTCATCTAATTATTAACACTAGATTGATGATATCTCTAGGAATAATTAAAATTTTTATTACTCACTCCCATACTACACCTAATCTTATGATGTGGTAGTAGTGAAGGTATATATGGAAACCTACCAAATATATGATGTCTTGCATGACTAGGTTGAGAACCTAGATGATAAATGGGTTATGAAGGAGGTTATAAATGTATACATAGTAAGAACCTTCTGAGAGGAAATCTAGGTAGGAATGATTCTACTGAAATAATTATTTAGGGCCCAAGAATTCTTACACATTAATTAACTATGGGTAACCCTCCTTCATATGATTATCACATGATCTAAATTTCAAGGTATGGGAGGATTGATGAACATTAAGTTGCTTAATTCCATCATAAATGCCTAAGCTAAGGGTAATTTTTATATGATGATCTACCTTATGGATTTAGTGTATAAGACACTCTCATTAAAACCTTTATCTTATTCTTCATGGGTTTTAGGGGCATGGTGGTTCATGTGGTCTTATATAAACTATATGGCCACTAGTTCTAGAACCACATCTAAGACATCTATGAGTACTTCTATCTGATGGTCTACCAAGTCATCAATGAGACCCCAATTCCTTAGCTATCAAAATCAATCTAGGACTCCATCATAGCCATCAAGGACTACTAGTTCGACATACAGGATACCATGATCTAAATTATGGGTTTCATCAAAGATCTCCTCTGCCTACCATATTTTATCTTAGATCATATAGTAGAGAAAGAAATCACCTACCAATTTATGGATGAAATCTTTAGATTTTGTATACAACGTAGTCAGAATGTGTTCCCAGCACATCTGATCACCATTAAGGACCACATCTACAAGGCATTCCCTCCTATATAGAAGATGAAAACTAGGTAGGATACATTTTCCCTAGCAAGAAATAAGATCTAACACTGCTACCCCAAGGGGATGATTAGAGATCACTTGGAATAATATTTGACCTACCTCAATATCTAATATGGTTATTAATTAAAAGGTAAAAATGAGCTATACATGATTGTTGATGATGATCAAGAAGTATTTTTAAAGATCATGGTGAAGAAGAATCAAAAAATGAAAAAGTCAGAAGACCCATTTACTCCCCCTCTAGATCTTTCTCAATTTATGGAGGATCCAACACCAACTCCTCTCACTATCTCTAGGAAGATTTTATAGGGAAATATACCACCTTCTCCTCTTACTCTAGTTCTAGCTCTACCTCCTCTAGTGGATCCTACTCCTTACACCCCAACTCCACCTTTATCACATCATTATATTCTTGCCCTAGATCCACCTCTACCACCTCTAGTAGATCCAATAGTCTATCCATGACTAGGTTAGACCTATTTTACTCAATGATAAGAAGCTTAGGCATAGCCAACTCAACCACTAGCACCTCAACCCTAGGTTGCATAAACCTTAAGGTTTGATATGACTGATAGTCTGAGGGTGATCTCAAAGAAAATATCTTGATAGGAACCATCATAGGTTAAACCCATTACACCTCCTATTTATTCCATCTCCCTTACACCCCTAACTTTTACCACTTTCTAGTTAATAGTCCTATCACTCATAGGCTTTGATGAAATCCAATAATCCCCTCAATTAGTGCCTCCTCTTTTCCCTATTACACTCCCTTAATCATTTACCTAAGTACCTTTAGCCTCGATTCTCTCTAACATCCTTTCCTCTTTTTTTCCATCTACTCCATCTAGTTCATAACCAAAACCATCATAGTGCTAACTTTGGGTTTGCCTTTAGTCTAGGTACTATCAAGCACATATCTATTAGTGAGTGTGGATACAATCATTAGGGGCATACTACCTATGGTAGGAACCACCCTAGCACCCCCTTTAGTCATCTTGTCACCTCCCTCAGTAAACCTAAGTCCTTGACCAATAGCCCCCATAGTTCTTAATATCCTACCTAGTCATTCCATCACAACATCTAGAGTTGACCTGGATAAGAAGCTGAATAAGAAGTAAGAGGTAACTGACACTAAAAATATATACCAAAGTTATTTTTCTCTAATCTAAACTCCTCTATCATCCTTAATAATTCCTTTAGCCCCAACCATAACACCTTGGTGCATTACTCCATGGCCCCCTCTTTCTATTACCAAGGGTGCCATGGGATTTATCTTTGACCAAACCATATCTTACATATTATTTAATGACTATTTACATAGGTTCATTCCCCCTTAGTATAAATTAAACCAAGAGTAGTGGTGATCATAAATGTTCCCATGGGCTTCCCCTTTTGGTCTTCCTCATTTCACTCCCATTCTCACTCTACCTCTATTAATTTCCTCATTCATTCCCTCCACTTCCTTCATTTCCCCCTCCACCTCATCCTCTTCCCTTCACCACTATATTGGACACCAAACCTACACTTATTTTAACCTATGGATTGGTACCAAGGTTGTAGGCACCAAATATGACTACTTAGGGTGACCTAGACATATAGTGGAGCTTTGACTAGGCTTTAGGGAGCATGAAGAGGAAATTGACATAAAGGATCATCCATGAAGGGAACCTAGTGGTTTGGTAGACCCATAAATATTTTTTCTCCCTCAATAAGGTGATTAATTCCACTAGGGAATAAATGATGGCCAAGGACCCACTCTCTAGTTTTTAGCAAATTCATGATGTATCTAAAAATCTCCCCGAGGACATGAAAATCCAAGTTCAAACTTTGGAATCCCATGTGAAGATCTATTTTCCCATTGGATTGATTGGTAAGGTCAAGGAAAACCTCCTACTACTCTTCTTAGTTCTCAATAAGGTAGTGAAGACTTTGGTTGATACTAATTTTCTTATATAAAGGACTCAGGCCAACTTAGAGAGGATTGTAGAGATAGATAAGAAATGTAGAAAGCTATAAGTGGTAATTAATAATGGCATGTTCCTAAAGTTGAAATTAATGCCAGCCTCAGACTTGTGATTATATCAAATGTACACTAGGAACATGAAAGCTACTATGGAAGAGTGTTTGGTTATATTTGGTACTATAATTAGACCCTTGGAAGAGGGAAGAAAAAAGATATTGACCTAATTTAAAGAGGTCAATGTATCTATTTTATTCCACCTAGATAGCACCGTACTAAACCAAGGATAATTTAGAGTACACCTAGGTCAATTTGAATTGGTCATGAGGGGGAAAGTCATAAAATCAAACCAATAAGGGGCCCAAGTAGTGCTAGATGTATCATTACAATCCATGGAGAGCATCAACTAGGTTTTGGGGTCTAGGTGTTAAAGGAAACACCCTTCCAAGTCTACTAGAGGTTAATGACTCAAGTTGAGGTGATATTTAGGGAGCTCATGATCAACCTTGACAATATAGACAAGGAATTCAACCTCTTTTTAGTCACGTTAGAGGCTAAAGATGCCATATAAAATAAGTTGAAATCCAAACCTTCATAGCCACCTCCACATATCAACTAAATGGTCCCCTAAAGATATTTTACAATTTTTAGGGGATTTATTTGTTTTTAATTTTTAAATATGGTTGTAATTGTCATGACTAGAAATCATGGCTCATGATGGGATCCTCACATGTTTTGGATGTGATACCCATCCTAATCTATATAAGTAAAAGTTATGTTGTAATATAAAGGTCAATAAAAAATTATTCAAAATTATTGCTAGATTATAGCCAAGATTTCACCTATTACTTCCTTCATCTATGTAGACTATAAAATTATCCAAGATCGATTATTGTAATAACATTCACTTTTTAATGAATACAATTCCTATTTTTAAAAAAGGGTTTGTTTAGTGTCTTAATTTTCATTTATCTTCATTTTTTAAATACTTTCTAATGCTAGGTTAATTGGATTAATAATTTACTACTTTATGTGTGCTATGGTTATGATATGCTTAGTTATTATAATCACTATGTGAGTTATTTCATTCCCCTATGTAGTATTATTTCTTTATGTTTTAAACTATAAATTACCATAGGGTGTTTATGTGTAGTTTTATATAAACTCATAGTATTCATATTTAGTGAAGAATAATATTTGAGGAATACTCTTGGTTTCCTAAAATTCTTCCCACTATGTGCTCTTGGATCTAGAACTTTAGTGAAACTTAGAATAAAGTGGTACAATTGTGGAAAGGTCACTTAGTCTGATGATCCATGCACTAAGTTCATTTTACATTTGGATGCTTTCTCCTCTACCTTACTCCTCCCTCTCTTTTTGTGTTTATTTTATAAGACTAAACTACCCTTTTCCATTGTGTTTATAAAAAAAAATACTCAAACTCCCATAATAGTATTTGATAATTAGACATGTATGCATAAACTTCATTTTGATCTTTTGGTGTTAATAGTACATCTCTTGGAGACTATTAATGCAAACTATATTTTTGAAGTCAAATACCTACAACCATGCCCTGGGATGATCCTATAATAGTCCTAAAATGGAAGATGAAATCTCATATATGTCCCTACCTTTCTTTTTATGGAATGCCCAATCTCATGGACATTTCATGAACAAAGGAGTTTGGAAGGAATAATAACTAGTGATAAAAGGAGGGTCTGGTAAGAATATTTTAGGTTTGCCATCAATTTTATGAGTGTGTAGAGATTATTTTTATTGATAATGATGTTCTAACCACTATTTGATTATAAAGCATCCTAGAGACTAGTTTGTCTATTACCAAAGCTAGGTACCATCGTAACTAAATTATAATTTCCCCCTGCTTTTCCATAGAAAAATTAGGATCAAATAACCTAGACCTACATTGATTCTAATTATTCTATCCCCATAACCTCCCCCAAATTTTTATCCTAAGATGTCCTACTTAGTTGGCTCTATCATTAACATCCTATGAGTCATTCATGATTTACCTAGTAATCTTTAGAGGTATCTTCCCCATTTCACCCCTAACATGGGATGACTAATGGAAGAATAAATAAAATTCCTACAAAAATACCCTAAGGATTCTAATTATATAATATGAAGATGTTGTGTGTAGTATTATCACCTTTATTCTAATGAAATCAACATATGATTAGTTCCTCAACCTTCTTGAAGAATATATCTTGAGTTAGGACTATTTCAACAATGCTTTCCTTACCTAATTTGGGTAAGTGATAGACCCAAATACCTTATATCAATAGTTTTCTTGTATCAAAAGGGAACATAGTGAACATATTAATAACTTCAATTCTAGGTTTTAAAAGATGTACAGTTGGGTCACCATGCTTTACCAACCTAACCTTCAATTTTTACTTGAAATTTATAAGAATGAGTTATACCTTTAGACATCCATGATCCTAAGAAGGGACACAACCATAAAATACATATCCTTAGCTTATGAGAGGGCCATCAATGTAGATAGGTAACTAAACACTCCAGGCCACATGATGACCACCACTACTAGTGTACTACTAAGGATGCCTATAATGAACTTCTTGCCCAACATTAATCAAAATGCCCTAATGATATAACTACTCCTTATAATTCATAAAATATTATTGTTTCATCCCACTTCAAACCAAAAATTAGGTTTCCCTAACCTAGGGAGCCATGAACTAATATATTAGAATCAATAATATGTGATGTTGGATGTAGCTAAAAATACCAAACCACACCTATGGAGTCTACCAATACTAAGTTATATTTCATTCAATAGGTGGTACACAAACTCACCAAAGACATCTTAAAGATACATAGATAGGTGAGTATCTCTAACACAAAAAATTCCAAAAAAAAATTCACATATCAAAGAGAAAATAAGAACTATAACCATTCTTACAAACCCCCAAAACATTCACCAAATAGGTTACCATAAATTAATATCTTTGATATATCCTTGCATGATTGTTGTCAAGTGCATAACATGGCATCACATGGGGAACTAGAATGAAAAAAATTGGTTCTACTTTTGAAAAATTATAAAAAGAAATGGAAGAATATGAGGTGGTCATCAATCATCCTAAATCTTCCAACTCAGGTAAAGACCTTAGTACTGCTATGGTTTTAGAGACCAGGGATTTCCATATCCATGAAGAAAACATGCCATATGAAGGTATTAGTGAGGTACAATAATTTAAGAAATTTCAAAGGAGTAATTATTCCCTCAGTAATAGGCAAAAATAATATCCCCTTATTACCTTCACTTCCCTTAATAATATCACAACCCCACCAAACTAAAATGTTAAGAATGATCCCCCACCTCTAAGAAATTAAGAATAGAAGGAACCTATGGAATCCCTATTAGTACAAAGTAAATTAGGTAATAACATAGTGTAATATGTGAAAAATATCAATCCTAATAGTACCCATCATGATCTTACTCAAATCTAAGAACAACGAGATCTCCTACAAAAATCCTTGACTCAAAATCCAATGTCATAGGTAAATCCAAAACCAATATAAACACACATCATTATTCTCTTTCACAAATATAATATGGAGGTACCCATATTTCCTCTTAACCATCTGGATGTTTGGAAAGAATCTACATAACTACTTATTAGATTCAAGAGCCTCAACCAATGTGATGCCAATAAGCATATGCGAGAAACTCAAGTCAGCCCCCATAACATTAGACAAGTTGCATAGATAGACATATTATAAGTAAAAGTGATGGGTGCAAGGTTAAATTTATGTGTATTATTAGAGTCTGAGCCTAGGATTCAACACTTCATAGACTTTCAAGTAATGGAGGTCCCTAAAACCTATGACATATTCCTCAGTAGAGATTGGTCCAAATCCCTTAATGGGTATATGGCAATAGATTTCTCCCATATGTGGTTATTATGGAAAGGATTAACCTACCAAATAAGGGTATATAGACAAACTCACATAAAATAGATAGTAAGAAAGTATAATTCCATTAATGAGAAGGTAAACCTAGTTTCCTTAAACCTAGGCATCTACATGGTTAACATAAATCCTCCCAAATATTAAACTAGTCATAGCACATGCTTGTTTGGCCTATGGTCTCTTATATATATATATATATATATATATATATATATATATCATTTAAAAAAGGTAGTGGGTCAGTGTTCTTCTTAGATAGCTCCTAGGGAGAAAACATCTAGCATCATATAGGTTGTAGTTTCCTTAAACAAATAACCTAGTTGAGTATGAAGCTTTAATCATAAGATTGTAATTTTTATTAAAATATAAGCTAAACAAACTAAAATTATGTATTGATTATTAACTATTGGTCAACTAGATAAAATATAAGTTTTAATACAAATTATCATTACTAAGGATGTATAAGCATAAGGCTTGGGACATAATCAATTTGTTTAATGAATTTAATATCACCCCTATTTCCTAAGAGGAAAACCATGTAGCTAACTCACTAGCATCTATGGTAGCAAACCTAACTCCATTAGATGGCACTAAGTTATAAGAGTTATCTTTATAACTCATCCCATGTCCCTTTGTCTTGTATAATGTGAAAAAAATATAGGTCTTCAAGGATGACAAGAATATCATCCAATTCATCATTCATAAGGGAATATCCAAGGCCCAAGTTATAGATGAGAAATATAGATACGACCTCAAGAATGAGCTAGATAAAGATGATATCTTGAATATTCATGGGAATTGGATCCCAGAGGGGATGATCTAATTAGAGAGAGAATTAAATGCATTAGACCCACTTTTCAAGTGAAAAAAACCCAATTTTAAGGACCAGAAGTATTGATTCATCAATATCAACTTGGGATAAAATCCCCAGGAAGTTAATGTGGGTCTCAATTGGATAGACCACAAATTTGAGAAACTATGAAGGTCATTGTTGAGATATAAGGATGTAATTACCTAGGCATATAAATACCTAAAGTTATTTAACCTGAGAGTAATCACTCACACTATCCCCCTAAAACCTAGCCAAAAACCCCTTAAGAAAAGATAGAGACCAGTAAACTTGATCCTAAAGCCATTTATACAAAAGGAAGTCCATAATTTGCTTTCTACAGGGATAATTTTCCTAGTTCACCACTCCACCTGGGTGGCTAACATCCTCCCTATCTAAAAAATAATGGATAAAACACTCATGTGTGACTTCTAAAACTCAAACTAAGCCTTAAATAAAAATAATTGAAATTTTCCCTCCCTTGATGAGGTAATGAAAATGGTGATTGGGTATAAAATGATGTTTCTTTTAGGCATCTTCTCTAGATAAAACTAGGCCTTGGTAAACCTTGAAGATAGAAGTAGGACTGATTTCACCACTGAGTGGGGCACATATGCTTATAACTGAATGCCCTTCAAGTTGATCAAAGTTGGTTCCACTTTCTAAAGGATAGTTTAGATCACTTTTAAAGGAATGATAGGTAAATGTATAATAATATATATGGATAACCTAACTATTTTTTCAAAATATAGGTTACCTCATGTGCACCACTTAGAAATGGTATTTGAAAGATGCAGAAGGTATAGCATTTCCCTAAACCTAAAAGAGAGTGTGTTCAGTCTCACCAAAGGTAAAATTGTCAATCAAATTATCATAAATGATAATATTTCTATTAACCTCAAAAGGGAAAATGTAATTTCTAAACTACCTTTACTTGATAGTTAGAAGGAACTAAAATCATTCTTTGAGAAAATTAACTTTGTGCATAAATTTATTTCTATATTTGTTTATATAGTAAAACATTTGAATGCAATGTTGAAATAGGATGAAAAATTTGAATGGCATAAATAATCAATAAGGCATTTTAGGATATTACAAATGTTATTATGCAAGCCTTGGTTCTCATATATTGCATATAGTCTGAACTAATGAGAACCAAGGCTTGCATAATAACATTTGTAATATTATATATATATATATATATCCCTTTGCTTTAGATTACACCATTACTTTTTTCCCCACACAAAGGTTAGAAGGAGAAGAACACCCCATTTATTTTATAGTCACTAACCTTAAGGATGTTATATTTAGATACTATACCTTAGGTAAGTACATCTACACCCTAGTCAAGGTGGTGAATAAATATAGGCATTATATCCTTTAAAATAAAGTACATGTTATTGTTTTAAAAGTAGCTAACAATAGATGTTGGGGTAGAATGAGATGGGTGAAAGAAGAGGATGATGGATGAAAAAGTTACAAGAGTATGAATTGGAAATAAAGATGGCCAAATTGGTTATAAGACAAGACCTTACTCAATTAATAATGGAGATTTACCTAAGGATTACATTACATCAAGTAGATATAGAGAGGGTACTATAATCAGAGTGGTACACCATGATCATGAACTTTATATTATATAAAAATTTAGGACTCAACCACACATAGAGGATGGACATCTAGTTGAAATTTTCATAGTATATATTGAATAAGGGAGTTATTTTCAAAAGGAAACATGAAGGAATCTATCTCTGATGCATATCACAAGAAGGGGCCAAAGAGATAATGGCAAGTTTACATGAAAGAATGAAATTTGACCACCCGACAAAAAATAACATGGCCCATAAAGCTATTTGGGTAGGACACTAGTAAACAAAACTTTTATAATATATTCATGCCTATATCTTCTTATTCCATCAATTCTAGACCTTTGCTAAGAGAGAAACACATGAAATAATATTTTTATAACTTGTTATAGAGTTTACACCATTTTCATAATGGGGAATGGATTTCATGGGGCTCATCAATCCCACTTCATCAGGTATCTATAAATTCATTCTTATGGGCACAAACTATTATACTAGATGGTCTGAGGTAGTTGAAACTAAAATAAACACTATTATTTAGGTCATCAAGTTCCTCAAAAACACCATAACCACCCATTTAGGGTCCCTATCTCTTTTATATATTATAATGGTCCTAACTTTCAATATGTATAATTCACCAAATGGGATTATGATAATGGGATCATGCTAAAGTTATCATCAAATCACTACCCATAAGGGTATGGATTAGTGAAGTCCACTAACAAGAATTGGATTGACACCATCAAAAAATTAGTTGGAGAATATCCCTGAGAATGCCATGAATTGCTAAAGTTTTCCCTATGGGAAAGTTTTACCAGGTATATAAAATCCCTAAAAAATCTCTCCTTTCTTTATAGTATATAGATTAGAACCAATCATTCTAATCATGTTTAGGTGACTGACTTATAAGTTTATGCAACAATTCATTAAACTATATGATAAGGTTAATTTTAGACTCCTTAACCTAATTCAATTAGAATAATCCCATGATGAATCTTTTTTAAGCTTTATCAAACACCAAGATATAATAAAAATTTGGTTTGATAAGATAAAAAAGATCAAGACCTTCAAAATATCTAACCTAGTCTTAATGTGGGATAGTGATTAGTAGAATAAAGGCCAACATTTAAAATTCAATCCCCTCTAGATTAGCCCATACTAAATAGAAAAAATCTTGGGTTAGAATACCTTCTATCTCAAATATTTTGAGGGCAATGAGCTACCACTTATAGTAAATAGGTAGTTTTTGAAACACTATTTCTAAGTTGTTCCCTCTAGTGTAGTTTTTTAGTAATCCAAGTAGAGGTAGTAATGTATATATTAGATAATTTTATTTTTGTTTGTGTAATTGATTTCACTATATGTTTTTATTTTATTTTGTGTTTTCCCCCTCTAGGTCCATTTTTGTTTTGTAATGTTCCTCTGACACCCAACCTTATTAATAATTGCTCCAGGTGATGGTTGAAGCCCAGAAGGATTTTTGAAAAATAGGAAGGCCAAAGTTGTAACCTTAAATCTAAGTAAGTTAGGGGTGGTAATTAAAAAAATTGAAATTTCAAATCTAAGAGGCCAATGATTCTAAAATAAATTGGTAAATTTTAGAACAACCCAAATCCTAATAGAGCCACCAAGTTTTACTTATTATGATGCATCAAGAAAATGGTAGATTATCTAATAAAATCAAAGACTAGATGGGTATTCAAATATTCCTCATCATCCATTGACCCTTCGATTGATCCTAAACCCTCAATGGGTAGGACTAATAAATGATAATAGTTTCACATGAAATATAGGAAAATGATGATAAAAATATGCAAATCTAAATTTTGAGTACCTTGAAAGGAATATACAAGAAATTTCCACCATAGGCTTTCTAACCTAGTTGGTAATAGAGTAAGGCCACAAATAGGACTAGAAGTATCTTTATCAAGGATATGAATGCTTGTTTAACAGTAGAGTAATACCCCATCCATCTCCCCTCCATGCCATCAGACCATCAACTTCTTAAATGAAGTTTGATAACCAGTCTAGCCTCTATTACTTAAATAAAATCTAGGATTGAATGGAAATGAAAACCACTTATTACACACACTAATAGCCATCTATAAGTTGAAAGGTTACTATGCCACTTTTTATTGAGATACTTTAGTGCCTCATCTTTTATTTTGTGAATAAATATCCCTCTTACAATATGTTTTTAGTGCAAGGAGAGGAAATCAAAATGGTTGGGTTCTATGTGATTGTCATCACTTTCCCTACATAAGTCACCATTTTTTGTGGCCAAAATCCCTAACTTTCTTCAAAATGGGGGTCCCCTCTTTTAAAATCTAATGAACTAGATATCCAAGGTATTTTATTTTTTCTTGATGGTTTCACCTAAACTTAAATCCTTGGAATATTATGTCTCCATAATTTCCCCAAGAAGTAACAAGCCTCGTTTATTATTATGACTAAGTTATACTTGTTGTTTTATGGATTAAGGTGATAACATTGCAGATATGCTTTTGAATGGAGTTATTGGAGTTTCATTCCTTTCCTAGAGAAGTTGACCCATTTCCCTTCATGGAAAATCAAAATCTAAATGATAGATGAGTAAGTATTAAATGTATCATATACCCTTTTTATTTATTACTTACTCTTTTTTTAATATTTCATAGGAAATCTTGGGAGAGCCCATCCCAATCATAAGGATCTATGTCACTAAAGTGTTAGAGCATCTATTTCTTAGACTTATTAGAGATGTTAGAGCCCAAGGGAGCCTACCATAATTAGAAGGTGCCACATCACTAAAGTGTTAGAGTGGCCAGTCCATATACTTATAAGAGATGTCAAAGTTTGGGAAAGGCCATCCTAGTCAGAAGGCACCACATCACCGAGTGTCAAAGTAGCTAGTTACCAAACTTATTAGAGATGTTAGAGCCTAAGAGAGACCAACCAAATTAGAAGGTGCCACCTTATTGAAGTGTTAAAGTGGCCATTGGAGAGCCCATCCTAATTATAATTTTCCACATCACCAAAATAATAAAGTGTACAGTCCCCATATTTGTCATATAATGTTAGACCCTAGGAAAATTTTGCCCAATTAGAAGGTACCACATCACTTAAGTTTCAAAATGGCCAATCCCCACATCTATCAGATATGTCATATCTTGAGAGATTATGGACTAATCATAAGGTGCCATATTGCCACATGTTAAATCAACTAGTCCCCATACCTTTCAAATATGCTAGAGCCTAAGAGAGTTTGACCAAATTAGAAGGTGACACATCACCAAGTGTCAAAGTAGCTAGTCAGTAGGCCTGTTAGAGATGTCAAATTTTGGGAGTGCCTAGTTTAATAAAAAGGTGCCATGTCACTAAGTATCAGAGTGTCCAATCCCCAAACATGTCAAAAATGTTAGATTCTAGGAGAGACCAACCTAATTATAAGGTGCCATGTTTCCAAGTCTCAGTGAAACAAGGATTTGGACCTTTTAGAGATGTTAGAGCTAGAGAGAGCCCATACCAATCAAAAGGCACCATGTTGCCTAGTAAGGAAAATGAACTAGTAGTCACCTAAGGCCACAAAAGGATCAAAATAAAGTAAATATGTCTAAATAGGTAATCAATATGTGCCATATGTCCTTAATCAACACCTCACCCTTCTTAAGGGTATTACATAGAGTATAAATACATGCCTAGGGGTTGACTATTAACAAGAGGATCAATGAATAGGTCACACATATCATAAAGTGGGAGCTAATTGAGAATCCATAATAGATGTGACTATGTGGATAATATGCATTACAAATTAATAAAATGGAAAGTGGGGCCTGATCAGACAACTTCTAAAAATGTCATTGTCATTTCTAAATCTAGCTAGTAGTGGAGGATTATGGGCTCTAAATTTAACTCTCAATTTAGAAGTGAAGAAAGGAAATTTAGCCACCAACTAAAATTTTAATTTATATCAAGTGAGATACCAAATCCATTAATATAGGTGTATATATACATGCATTTATAAAATCCTAAGGAAATACCATTATTAGTTACCACTCCATACCTTTAAGAGCATTTTAGTTCTTATATTTCTAATTTTAGTAAAGTACCCCTATGTTTCATTCATCATACTCTTTGATTCTTAATATTACCCTTCCATCCCACTACAATGGATGCATCCTCTTCAAACGCAAAGACTAAGCCTAAGTACTAGGATATCATATTCCCAATTAGACTAAACAAATTCCAACATTATAACCTATTTAAAGCAATTAAGAAAGTGCCTAAAGACTCGAGATCTGATGATGGCCAATAATAAAAGTTTGATTATGCCCTTTGGTCCTATAATAAATGCAAACTTCATAGATACACTAACAAGCCAGAGGCATTTTCCTATGTAGATTTATTTCTAAAACTCCTCATTGAAATTCAAGTGTAGGACACAGACTATGATTGGGTGTGATCTCCTAACTCTCAACAACATATTATCAATATCTCTAATAATGATTACAAGGAATATTACTCTCTCCTAGACTACACCTTATCTTTTGATGAGACAACGATGAAGGTTTCGATGGAGACTTATCAAATATATGATGCCATACATTTGTGTGAGAAATTGAATGCTAAATGGGTTAATAAAGAGGACATAAATGTGTAGATAGTCTACACCTTCCATGAGGAATTATGAGTAGGCATGATTCTATTGAACCAATTATTCAAGGCCCATGACTACTTGCACCTCAATGAACTATGGTTTCCCTCCTCTATATGATCCTCACATTCTCTAAATTTATATATATGGGAGGAATAATAAAATTTATGTTGTTTGATGCCACCACAAATTCTTGAGATGGGGTAAATTTATATATGATGAGTTACCTTGTGGACATAATCTATGGGATGTTTTCATTTAAACCTTTAGCTTTTCCTACATGGGTTTTTGGGGGCTTAATATTCCATGTGGTCTTATACAAACTATACGGACACCAATTCTAAAACCACATCTAAGAAATTTTTGAGTAATTTTATTTGATTATATAGCAAGTGAATAATGTCTCCCTAATGCCCTAGATATCATAATCAATTGGGGACTCCATCACTACCATTGGGGACTATTATCTCTATAAAGAGGACACCATGATCTAAATTGTGGGTTTCCTAAAATATCCACTTCACCTAATTTATTTCATCCTAGATCATTTGGTAGATCAATAAATCACCTACCAATTGGTGGAAGGCTTCTTTGGGTTTTACATATAAATATAATAAAAGGCATGCCCACCACTCCTAATCACTATCATATACCATGTTTACAAGGCCTTCCCTACCATATAAAAGATGGCAAATGAGTAAGATGCCTTCACCCTAATAAGAGATAAGATCCATCACTAGGAACCTAAGGGGATTATTAGATCTCACTTGGCATGGTATTTGACCTACCTTAATATTAACTATGGTCATCAAGTGAAGGATGATAATGAGTTATACTTGGTTGCTACTGACAACGATGAAGTATTGTCTTGGATCATGGTAAAGAAGAATCAAAAAGGAAAGAAGGTGTTAGACCCATCTTCTTCATCTCTAACTCCTACTCAATTTATAGAGGATCTAATTCCAAATCCTCTTGATATTGCCTAGAGGGATTTATAGGTCATTCTACCACCTTCTCCTCCTTATTCTCTAATTTCAACTATATCTCCTCTAATGGCTCCTCCTTACATCCCAAATCTACCTCCACCACCTCTTAATCAGCTCACCTTAGATCCATGTCTACCACCTCTAGTATCTCTAATATGCTGGTCATGACATGGTTAGACACATGTTACTCAATGATAGGCAACCCAAGGGTATCCAACTCAACCATTAACACCTTCACCTTAGCCTATATAAACCCTATGTTTTGATGTGACTGATACTTTAAGGGTAATACCAGAGTAAGGATCCTAATATGCATTGTAATAGGTTCCAAACATTACACCTCCTATTTCTTACATATCCCTTCCACCACTCGCTCCTACCTTCTATCTCCTAGTCTTGGCACCCAAAAGTCCACTCCACTCCCATAAGCCCCCAAATGGTGCCTCCTCTTTTCCCTATTACACCCCCTCCATAATTTTCCAAAATAACTTTAGCCTTGGTCTTATTAAGAATCATTTATTATTTTTCACCTTCACTCCATCCATTTTATAACCCAAAACCATCCCCGTGCCTTATTTAGGTTTGCCAGCAGTCCATGTACCATTAGGTGCATCTCTATCAAAAATCATGGATACAACCATTGGGGACATAATACATGTGGGAATAACCACCTTGGTGCCCCATAAAATCATCCCAACACCTCCCTTAATAGCATCAATTCCTTTACCATTATCGTCCGTAGTTCTTGTAGACACTATAATTTTATACCCCTAGGGATGGTTAGGTATTGTATGTCCTATTTATTTAAATCCTTTAAATAAATACTATCTTAAAATTTTAGTTTATTTACCATTTACTAGCCTAGTAAATATCCTTTACTTTTACCTGTTTACCACTCCCAACATCCTAAAACCATTTCTAACCTAAGAATCTACCCCCATAACCAATCTAACCCTGTGTGAAGTCATTATTAATAACTCCACCCATCCCTGAGATATTCTCACTCATAGTTGAAACAATGGCACTATTTTGAATGAATAAATGAAAATTCTACCATGATCAATACCAATTCATTGGATCATCATTGATCCAAAAATATGTAACCTAATTTTTCATTCTAGATGATAAAATTTAGATCTTCAAATCACTATTAGAATTTTTGGATATTTTGGTGACATTTCTAATGATACTCTACTAGATTTTCATTGCATTCAACCACATCCTTTGTGCAACCTGATCTTCTAACTATGCTTATGGAGGACTTTCATTATACTCATAAAACATTTGAAGGTAAGTATCACATTTTATTTTATCATTATATTTCAATCAGTATTTATTTATCTATCCATTTAATTAGTTAAATACTATTGTCACCCCTTTATATCCATTTGTCAACCTGTTAACAAATTTGTCTTGTTCTACTCTTGATTTTATTAAAAATTATCCACAAGATAGAATTTAGGTTGATTTATTATGAATCAACACCAATCATGTTAATTGGCACCAATCATGTTAGGATCAACATTGATCTAGTATGTTTAATACATAATATTTGAGACCTTATCCTAAACTTTTGTTTACAATCCTTTTATTGATTACTATTATTTAAACATGGCATTTATCCTATATATGACTCTACCTAGTTTATTTCATGATGTAACTAGCATCATTGATCTCCCCATAGTTTCTCAACCTTTATTTGTGGATCAAATTGATATACTTACTCACCCTCTCATGAACCCTATGAAGAATCATTAGTGGTTATTAAAGATGATGTAGATTTTCCTTCTGCTTATTAGGAAGAATATTTCATTTATGTTATTGAATTAATCAAGGAAGAAAATCTCAATTAGAATTTTTATCACATCATTTATCTATTTTAATTTATTATTCTTTTTATTTGCTTAATTTCATAAAGAGTGGACTAAAATATTGCAAAAGAAGTGTACCACTTTTTGGAATTGATCTATGATTAGGTAGTTCACCCATCTCTTTTATTATTCTATTTTTGTTAAGTATTCACATGTGTGTAGGTTAGCCTTCCTAGCCAAAAAAGAGTTCTCACTATCACTGGATTTAAGTGGTGCACAACATCTTTCGATCCATATGTATGTCATGTAAACCCTATTTTATTTTGAGTTTTTAGTAAGTCATATTATAATTTAAAAAGAAAACAAAAAACTACTTAGGCATTATGGCATGCCTAGTGAGACCTTCTTAGGTATCACTTGTTAAAAATTCATTTCTGACTATGTTTGTCTCTCTTCCTTTCCTATATTTATTGAATTCATTCAAATAAAACCAAAATTGTATTTTTCCTTTTTACAGGTTAAATAATTTACATCCATTTTTCCTACTTATTTTACTCACATAGAATAATCCAGGTAGTGAATTTATCATAGCCATCACTTTTATCACATAAAAACCAAATCATGATCACAATAAACTCATTAAAACATCTAACATAAGGGAACTGGTAGGGATTTCATCACCTCATGGTAAACTTTATCTTGATGATCCCACTTGGATTTCACCACCAAGGGGAAGACTAACTCAATTATCTATCTAAGTATAAACTCTAGTCTATTAATATATTCTAGCTAAGAACCTAAAACCCTTATGCTATGATGTGTCAAGTGAGATGGTAGGCCCCAATACCAATCTAAGTATCGATACTAATATAAAAATTCTTGAGCACCCAAACAAAACCTAAGACCATCCTTAGATTGCCATTTCTTAGGACCCTTAGTATCCTTCTTTTTTTATTTTTTTCCTACCACACTTTAAATTTAAAAAGTAAAACATTTCTATTAATGACTTTAATGTGTGCATATTTTCTTCCTCACTTAAAATAAGATAATAAAAAAGAATCTTTTGTGTGCTTTTTATTATTTCTTGTTTTTTATCATTACATGGTTTTGATGTGATATTAGTCATAAAATAAAACTAAACCCCTATATTTTTCTTCATCATGGAGAATTATCCTAGCCCCTACTTCTCCCAAGTCTATAGGAGAAGGCATCTATCAATACTACACATAGGATGATCTTAAATTTACCACCATACTATATAGCAATCACACAACTCAACCATTATCTCACCTCCAGATCCATACATATCCTAGTATCTCCCCATACATAATTCTCTCAGCACCCATATAATATGCCCTTGAAAGAGGGTGAAGGATTTACCACTTTTACGGTATCTTCCCATAATAATCCTCCTACTACTAGCTCTAACATGACTACAACACAACCCTCACGCAACCCACCACTCATAATGTCTAGTGATCCATCACCAACCACTACTCAAACTTAGAACAAAATCACTCCTTAGATTATATTTATCTAAATAGTTAATACATCACTCTAGAACATAGTAATATTAGTCCCATAAACCCTTATACCAATTCAAATTAGTGTGTCTTTAAGTACACAAACACAACAATTACAATAGTCACATGTAAGTCAACCACCTATATAGTATGTACCCTTGACCACCCAATATGTGGCACCTACATAAGCTATTAGGTCTAAATATATCCATTTAAAAACTCAATAGTACATGGTGGTCTCTCAACCCATTATAACCACATCAATCAGTTATCCTTTATTTCAATATTTTTCCATGCAACTACCTACATACCAACTCCCACAATAGATTATTTCTGGAGGAATCCCTCAACATAATGCCCAACTTGATCTCATGAGAATCCTCATGAACATGATGTCTAACTTGGAAGCTTCTACCTCTAGGTAGAAAAACATGCTTACCTATGAATAGATTTGTAATGAGCCCATCAACCCAGTAGTTCCTATCAAACCTTATCCTCTATGATAGTAACTCCCTAAGTCTATCAAATTCTAGAATAAGGACCTGCAACAATATCTTTTTGAATTTTTACATGCTTGATACTTCATAGTGCATAATGATTCACTTTTTCTTAGGGCATTTCCTATGTCATTAGTTGGACCTATTCTAGATTGGTATAACTCAATACCCCAACATTCCTTCTTTTTATTTGGGTAACTAGCTCAAATACTCCTAGAATACTTTTCCATAAATACATCAAGAAAATTTATCTGTATAGACGTTTATGCCATATATAAATTTGAGGACACTTACTTTTTATCTAAATGAATAAGTTTAATCAATCAACCCACCCTATCTCTACTGTATCCTAAGTTAATCAAGTTATTTGCAAGAGCATGTGCCAAACACATCTCATCAACACTATGGGTAAAGTCTTTTAAAACCTTTCATGAGCCTTTTCAATGGCTAACAAGATTTAAATTAGAGATCTCAAAGAAGGGAAGGTTAAACTATGAAATATTTTAAATGAAATCCTGTTAAAGGGACCACTAATAATAACAATAATAAAACCAAATGGGCTAACAACATCATAGTTGTAAATTTAGTGCCACCACAAACCAGAAACCAATCCAAGCCCTCTACTTCATAAACACAATCTTAGAAGTCATTAACACACTTTCCCCTAAGACAATATACCCCTTTGAGAGAATCATATGCTTTATTTTAGATAAACTCGTAAAGGATTCTGTCATCGAGATCCCTCTCGTAATACCTCTAGATGAATCCCATCCTAAACCTAGTTAGTTTAAGGAAAATGAATTTTGTAATTTTCACTACTTAATAGGCCATGATATCAATAGATGTCATCATTTTAAGGGATTAGTACAAAATATTATAGATCAAGGAGAATTTCAATTAGACAATCTTATTTCCCCTACAAACCAATATATAGTTATATTCAGGAAACATTTCCCCAATCATGCCTCTACATCAAATTCCATATAATCTAAATCAAGATCCACATCAGAATATGAGACTCATGTAATTAATACTATCCATGGCTAGCTTCTACCTAAATTTTTTTTTGATGATCTTATTCCCAGTGTCCTCACAAGATATCCTTTCAAACCATCCAAACCAATTTAAGATATCCCAAAAACTTCCTCTAATTTTTTGTATCTCATTGTTTGGGATCCACTGGAAGAATCCATATCTAAAAGCACTCAATAAATAAAAGAGGAGAAGCTTATTAAAGAGAAGGTTTGTGTAGACATTTTATAAAATCCACGTGCTACTCCTTGCACCTTTTAAATAACCATATCTAGTATACCTATTCCTTCTAGCTTATTACTCCCCAAGGAATCTATTATGTTTCTTAAATCTATCTCTAGCTCAATTCACCCCATTCTTAGGGATGCATGTAATCTTAGAAAGAATAAGGGGAAAGCCTTAGATACCAGAATTATAATTTTTGGATGCCCAATAGGAAAATATATGCAACATACTCTTATTAAAATTGAACTCCCTAAAAAGGACATCCCTACAACCCCTGAGTAGATATAAAATGAAAAAGCACCATTGCCCCATATTTAAACAAGAGTGTCTATATTAGGGACCCATCCTTCATCTAAACTGAAAGCTACCATTATAGAATCTATGACTATAACACATGTACCATCATAATGAAAATACCCATTGTGGTCATGCCAATCCTTAATCCATTAAACCCCTATTACCCACTATGTTTAGGTGTAAAAACTTACCCTAGACATAAACTGCCTATAGTATGGACTATCCAAATAGCTATTTCAAGGGACCAAGGTTCAAGTTCACATGCCTCTTCTGCACCAGTGCTTTGGAAAATGGAAAATATGAGTCAATACCCATTGTAGGGATCTTATTCTAATATCCTTGATTAGCTTATCTAGACCTCATTGATGACATTACCACCTAAAATTCTTGTCAACCCTCATATTTATAAACTATCATGGTATAAATAAAATAGGACATGAACATACCATTGAATAGTAGGTCCTGACACAAAAAGATGTAACAAATTAAAGGTTAGAGTCTAAAATTTGTTAGATGAAGATGATATCTTAATAAAACAATCAGATAATACCCATCCCCTTATAGTTATATCCATCATAGAGTGTAACACATCAAAATAAGATATAAAGGAAGATAGAACCTATGATTAGTTTCAACACCACTCTCTCCCCCTACATGAGGATGACATTGAGAACACAATAAATCCCCCTCTATTCCAAATAGATGTAGTTCATATAGCTACACATTCCCAAGCCTAGGGTCATAAGACCTACAATAATGAAAAAAACCAAAGTGATTATTACTAAAGAACTGACTTATGTTATAAATAGTCCAACCACATTTTCCCCTAAACATAAAGTATCTATTTTATGAAAGACACAAAAAAATAATTCTTCAAAACTCATATAAATATCTATTTTAAATCAACTACATCAACTGTCGATCATGATGTCCTTATATGAACTTGTCCATAACTCCCCATAACACCATGAATCCATGATAGAATCCTTATGAGCTAAAAAAATACAAGTAGACAAACCCCAACCATTGTAATCATTCATTATGTCACTCCATAAACCCTTGTCCATAACATTTCATGATTTAGAGATACTACCTTTATAGCTAGATGACTAGGATCTTGCCTTGTTTATCATTGCCCAAATTGATAAAACTCAAATTAAAATAGCTATGATAGATGATGTTTTTAGTATAAAAATCATTTCTTCACATGCATTTAAATAACTACACTTTCCTAAGACAATAATAACCCAATCACTTGTTATTCTATGAGCCTTCAATGATATCATTGCCCATGTGAATGGTAGTACTTCACATTTAGGTAGGTGTGAAGGTTATTCTTGAATTATTTTACATTATTAAATGATAATTCTAGTACAACATTCTCCTAATACATCCTTGGATATGCACTATGCACCACATCCCATCTACATTACATCGATGCATGAAATCAAGCATGATGACAAAATCCATAACATACCAATTAATCCCCATCCCTTCAAAACTTGAAACCTTACCTTTTGACCTAATGAGGTCCTAATTCTATTAAAAAATGTCACACCATCATCATCCAATAAAACATCCACTAGCACAATAATCCCTACATCTAGACTGGGTAAGAAATCCATTGATTATGACTTCTAATAAATTTTAATTGAAGATTAATAGTTATTGACATTTAATACCCTCTTTACACCACAATAATATGGGCACCTTAACAAAAATCTAGCTTATTATCTAAATCTAGAAGAAATTATTCCCTTTAGCCCACCATTCCTTCATACCCATTTGATCTATGAGGGATTAGATCAATCTTATTTGGCCCCTTCTTAACAAACTCATGCTAAACCATTTACATGAAACTCATCATTCTTTGATAAAACCCATTTTTCAAGGATGCATATACAAATGGTGGACCTAGAAAGGTTTTAGTATGGGATATTATGAACAGGGCCCACGCGAGGTTGTATTAGGGGAATTTAGAAAACCCCATGAAAAACATGGCCTTGGATTCAACAAAAATACTTGATCATCCTAGAAGCTTACTCTTCCCCCCATCCCTAAAGAGGATACACCCTCCTCACTATTTGATACCCCTTCCTCAATTGACAACATTATATCCATTCCACCTAACATTATTTTTAGTCAACAACATTCTTGTAGAGCCTCTTGTCTATCTTCATGATGGTGAGGTCTGAACTATTCCTTTATCCTACCCTAACATGATAGGGAATGATTCTCTTACCATTTATGTTCTTCAGTTCTAGGATTACAAGTCCATCTTAACTCATTTTAGTGCTAAGAACTCCCATCTACATAAAGCCTTCCCATTAAAACCTGTACTCTTATAAATGAAGTCACCATTGAAATTAACCTAGGGTCCCTAGAGATTTCGTGCATCATTAAGGTCATTAAATCCGTAGATCCTTAGGAACACTAGGAATTCATTGTGTCTATAACATAACATAGTGAGGCATTCACTTGGTCCTATAGTGATATTCTTAGTATTGATCCTATCATCATCATGCATAATATTATTACATTCCCTAATGTTAAGCCTATTAAGCAAAATATTTAGAAAATGTATATTCACATTACACTCTTAGTCAAAGAAAAGTTACAACACCTCTTATCCATTAACTTCATCCAACCTATCAATTACCCTCAATGGGTATCTAACATCATCCTTATCGCAAAGTCTATAAGATGACTTCACCTTTGTACTAACTTTTGAGAAATCAATCTCACTTGTCCAAAGGATGACTTCCATCTTCCTAATATTGACCAATTAGTCGACCTAACCACTGGCCATCAAATTTTGTTTCTCATGGATGGTTTTTTTGCATATAATTATATCCTTATCACCCCTAAAGACCAATGTAAGACCTTATTTATTACTCCCTAAGGGGATTTATGCTATCATGTTATGCCTTTCAGCCTAAATAATATAGGATCCACCTATCAAAGATCTATGACCTACATTTTCCATGATATTATCCATAATATTTTAGAAGATTATGTAGATGATATCTTTGGTAAACCAAAGTTATGAAAATATAACCTTTCCATTCTAAAAGTTATTTTTAACCGCTTAATCCAATTTTACATACATCTAAATTCAAGAAATGCATTTCTATAGTATTAATATGAAAAATCTTAGGATTTATTATCTTCATCCATGAGATAGAAGTTGACCCTACCAAAATTGAATCCATTCTTGAGATGCCACCTCCATCCAATATTAATAAACTATGTAGTTTACAAGGTAAATTACAATCTATCCATCATTTTATCTCCTAGTTATCTGATCATTATATCACCTTTTAAGGAAAGATATCCATTTTAAGTGGGAATCTAGTTGTTAGGAGGCTTTTTAAGCTCTTAATATCTACCTTCTCTCACTACCAAATCTCACACCTATAAAAAAAGGACAACCATTCTTCTTGTATATTTATGCTACTGACCATGCCCTATGGGCTATGCTAGCCCATTGTGATGAGTAACACAAAGAGTTGGTTGTGTACTATATCATTCATACACTTGTTGATTATGAGACACATTATTATCATATTAAAAATTTGTGCTTAGCTCTTGTCTTCATTACTATTAAGATAAAATATTATCCACTCAATCATAAAACCTACATTGTTAGTGATGGCCAAAATTGGACTACATATGAAACTTTCTACCTAGATCGATCAAACCACTTTTTTGGACCTTTTAATAACCCTCTACCCCTATGACTAGTCATTTTTTTGGTCTTGATTTGATGATGTAGTGTAGCATCCTAGGAGGTTCTAGTGTGGTGTGAGAAGTTGAGTAGAGTTATAGTTGAGTGGGTGATCCAATCATGGAGTTACAATACAAAACTCATGACCCTACCACATGTCACTTGTAATATTTTCAAACACTTTAAGCAAGTCTTAAGGTAAATTTGATGATTTTGAGGAAAAATCCTATAAATAGGTCTAGAACTATAAGTGAAGGATCCAATAGGTTTCCATGGTGTTTAAGAATTCATGGGAATCAAGTAGGTTTTAAAAAATCTTAGACTCTAATAATTCAAAAATGAGGCCTAGAGAAGCTATTATGCCCAAAAGACCCCCAAAAGTACATTAGATGACTTAAGGGTCCTAAAAATATAAATTTTAAGTGAAAAAGTAAATTTTTAAGGAATTAAAGTTTTTTTTTACTTCCTCCCACCTCATTATGGTGATTTTTACCCTTTAATACATGTTCAAGGTCATTTTAATTAATTTGGAGTGGAAAAGAGTAGTTTGGGAGCAAAAGGATGCATTTTAGAGCTTTTTAGAAATTTAGTAGAATATGATTCTAAAGATTTTACTTGATTTAAGGCCTAAAATATCATATTAACGAATTCATTATGTCCCTAATATCCTCTTATAATCCCCTCAAATCATATTCTAGCATAAGAACCAATAGAGGTAAGGAAAACCTATTGGCTGCAAACTAGGCATGAAATAAGTTTTCTACCATTAATGAAGGTCTAAGTAATTTAAAAGGTTTAAATTAGGAATTAAAGGTCATACAATCCTAATAAATCTTTTCCAAGTGTTATACTTCATAGGCAGGCCTCGAGTTCTTCTTGATAAGGAAAAACCATTTTGCTAGTTTGGGATAGCTCTAGGAGAGCCTCAAGTTTTCACTTAGTATGGTTAAAGGAGATATATTTGGGATATAATATTTTTGGAAGTGATAGGTACCCTAATTTAATTCCACTTTGTGTCATTTTTTGTCTATTTTATCTCCCCATATTTATGAATAATAGCTAACAGATTAGGGGTGTCTAGATAGCCTACACATTCAAACAAGGTCTAGGTTTTCCCATGTTTCTTAACTTCATACTCTAATGAGATATAATGGTTTTATAGGAGTAATTTTAGGGTTAAATATGACCTATTATATTTTTTTCATTAGATAACTCATTCCAAGAACGTACTTGTGTCATAAAACCTATTTTCCTTATTATCCTTTTGAAATGGTCATTTGATTAGTTTTAGAACAAAACATGAGTTAAAGGGATAATTTACCTCCTCTTCCTTATGATACATAAATTTACATAGGTAATATTACCCGCCAATCCTTAGTATTTAATTAGATTCTTAATAGGCCAAATAGTTAAGTTGTTGGTTAGAGCTCTAATGGAGTAACATGTAAGTTTATCAACTAAAGATGTTTTCCTTTCTTGTAGTGGTTACAAACTAAATTTGATAAAGTTTTTACACCTCTAATATGTCATTTAAATAACCTCTAATCCCAAATCTCAATCTCAAAAATATATCATTAGTTTAGTTGTAATGAAGAAAAGGCTAACACCCTTCATGCGATCATATACCATTAATACACATCTTTAGGTGCCTTAAAGAAGAATGTCACATTGGAAAAAGGATAATTTATCTTTTCTTAAGACTTGAAATTTTTTGTATTCCACTTGAAAATGTGGAAGGAGTATAAAACTTATTTAATGCACATTCACTTTGCATATAATTCATTATCCTACCTAGAACTACATCACTACCTTCAAGAGGTTGTAAACATTGAAAATTGTTTTATGATCTTCATTCTTGAGAAAAACCAATTTTAGGTCTTTAGAGAAGGCTTGATTATGGTTTTAAGATCTACACATCATGGGTATTTTACAATTACAAATTCACTATCTTATGTACTACTGTGTATGCACCTATAACTTTACACATGACTTGAGCATGGTCATGGGAATATTTGACATGTTCTAAAAACTCCATGAAGTTTTTTGATATTGAATTTACCATTATATTCATGTTTAAGGCCAAAAATGGTATGAATAATTGAGAACAAACATGCATTTTGAAGGGACTGTGTTTAGGGATAAGTTCCCTAAAACATCAAAATAGATGCCCTACCCCTTTTTGATGATGCCATATGATAATATAGAAAAGAGTTTAGATGAATCTAAATGCAACTATCTTGTATCCCTCATATAGGGGTATAAAATTGAAAAAATAAAGGGATGTGAGACTATAAGATCATGGTGTTTGAAAGCATCCAACATTGAGATTTGTTCATTGTAGTTCCTTAGTGATGTCTATAGGTCTTGAGTTTCAAGTGACCTTTGCATCCAAATAAGGTAACATGAGAATTTACCACCATGAAAAATGGTTATAAGTGGTTGAATATCACATATATGGTCCAAAGGTCATAAATAATGGTTAGAGCACTAGGTTTTGTCTTAATAGACACATCTACAGATCTATTATGGTTCAAAAAAGCAACCTATAACTGACTGTAGGTATCTCAATCCCATGGTAAAAGACTAAAAATGAAGGCCTAATTCATAAAGACACATATAGGTTTAATTTTTTCCAAATACCTCACAGGGACCTAATACCATATGACATAGTTTCTAATGCATGTATTCACATACAAGACTCCCCTTTTGCTCAAAGATAATCAACTATAGTTAACTATATATATAATGTGTCATGTCCCCTTTTTAGTTGACATGTTTTGAGTTCATGGTTAGCCTATTATGCGACCCTCGTAGGCTGATAAGATGGTTAGAGGGTCATTTTGGAGATTGGGGTGGCTTCATTTAGTAGAGGTTTTCCAGTTGGCTTTCGTTTGCGCTCATTTGGACATGTATTGAGGGAGATATTAATATTTGATTGATTTAATCAAATATTAATTATTTAGCCTATTTTTAATTAGAAACCCTAATTCTAATTTAAGAAACCCTGATTAGGGCAAGCATATCTTTTGAGGGTATAATGGTTTCTCATGGAGGCCATTATTGATTAGCCATTGATTATTGATTATTGATTTTGAGAATTTCTTCTGTGAAGACTGAGCCTAGGGTTCCAGGATTTGATTTGCATTGGAGAAAGTTCCCTCTTCAGTGTGTGCAATTAAGAGGCTGTGGAATATCAGCTGATCTATTGCCAGAGTGAGAGATAGCTTCATCCAGAAGTTATCACAGAATTTTAGGGTTGAGAGATAACTTCACACAGAAGTTATTATAGATACTCCAGGTATTTCTTTATTCATATTTTGATTCAATAAATTATACAGATAGAGATCTTCTATGCTAGAAACATATATTTTCAGATCAGAGGTTGAAAATATGGAAGTTATGCTTAATCGGTGGCTGTACGAAGTCCGTACAGATCCATTCAGATACCGACCTCAGCAAACAGAGATCCCTAGTGACCGACATCGGCTGACTGGAGACTGACGTCGGTAGAGAAGGACCTACAGTGACCGACGTCGACAGTATATCAACTAACGCCAGCGACTGTGTGTTCGACACAACAGGCTGAGACCTTCTGGAATTCAATTTTCACTTCTAGATTTACAAAGCCAAGGTTTTTAAGACTGTATTTCATATTTATATACATAAGAGAGGACTACAATTGTAATAGTTTAGAACGACAAGTGATAAGATCTTTAATTTGCTATTAAGAGACTATATTATTGTTATCATTTTGAATTTATTCAACAGAAATTATATCTTTGTTTAGAGTTGTTGTGTTGCTATATTTCCTATTTGGAGGGGATATTACAGTGGTATCAGAGCTAAATCCTACCAGCTTGAGGGTCTATAGATCTTATGTAGCCATAAGAGTTGGGACCACACAGGTATAACACACGTAGTAGAGCCTTCCTTGAAGGTACCTAGTTGTTAGAACAATAGTGGATTATCATGAGTGACAGACGTGAGGGCAGCCCACCCAGGGGCCACAGGTATGATGTTGATTAGGACACTAGAGAATTTCACTGTGTTATGATGACAAGCCAACATCAGATGAATCAGACACTACAGGCACTTATGACTATGATAAGGGGGATGAACACAATTGATGGATAGAACGGGGACCAAAGAGATGACAGGAGTGCTATAGTTAATCAGAGACCACAACAGACACACTCCAGAATAGCTGATAGACCTACACGTCCTACATTTGTTCAAGAGGAACCAGAGGTACCAGCAAAGGAGGAGGCAGGGCCTTCCCCATTTGCAGATGTTTACATGGCTGTGAATGATGAGTGGGAATTATTACCTCCTCATGTTCAAGAGAGGACATCCTTTGACCATTTTGTTAATCTGAGGAGAGAGCACTACAGATTGGTTAGACAGGACAAGAGGCCTAGAGTTCAATTCAGTGAGCTGAAGAAGGCTACGGGTAAGCTTTCTTTGACTAATTTTGACGGTAGCGACAAGATGACAGCTCAATCTTGGGTTCATAAGCTTGACACCTTCTTGGCATTGAGACCAATGTCAGAGATAGAGGCCATCAAATATGCCACTTTGCTCTTGGATGGAGTAGCACATGATTGGTGGTACCATGGTATGGTAACACTTCAGCATAACCAGGTAACAGAGTACTAGCACTTTGTGGATAGATTGGTTGAGCGGTTTGACAGGAAAGATCTAGAGGTTTACTTTTGAAGTCTGGCACAATTGAAACAAATAGGGAACCTGGAGTCCTTCATTGGTGAGTTTCAGAGATTGGTAGTCATGGTGCCCAATATTTCAGAGCGTAGATTGGTAGTTCTCTTCATAGAGGGATTGACAGAGCCACTAAGTGGTTGGATCAAATCCTTTGATCCTCCTTCATTATAGGTAGTGATGAAGAAGGCACGTAGTATGGAGATGGCAGCCCCATCCCATAAATTTAACTCCAAGGGTACTTCTTCATCTAGAGACCATAAGTGCTCCAACACAGATACAGAGAGACCAGATTTTAACATAGATAAATCCGTGGTTAAAAATGATTCAAAGGCCAATCCCACCACCTTTGGATCGTGAGGCACTTAATGATCTATTCAGGAAGAAGCTTTGCTTCTACTGCAAAGGTCCATATGATATCCATCATGATTGCCCTTTGAGGCCTAAGGGCAAGGCGAATCGTGTGATGTGGGCGTATTATGAGGACTTAGATTCTAAGGATTTTGAACAGTAGAATAGTTCTGAGGGGGTAGAGGTAGAGGCTTTAGGGCCTAAGGTAGAGGCAGAGTTAGAGCTTCACATATAGGAGGCATGCATATCCAGTATTCAGTCAAATGAGTCATTAAGACTCTGTGGAGTTCTGGTGGGACAAAAGGTTATCACTCTTCTTGATACAAGAGCCATACACAATTTCATAGATGCTAGATTTGTGGAAAAGTGTGGAATCACTACTATAGATTTTGAGGGCATCAGAGTTAAGGTAGCCGATGGTCACACTCTTAAGTGTGAGCGTATGATTAGAGACCTCCCATTGCACTTGAACAACTATGAGTTCAAGGCTGATTATTATGTGGTAAACATGGGGGATATAGACTTAGTCTTGGGTATGAAGTGGCTTCATTCATTTGAGAAAGTTACTCTTCAACTCAAGGTAATGGAGGTTCTCTTTAATGTTGATGGGAAGACACATATTCTTAAGGGAATATGGGGCAGCAACTTTAGATATATGTTTTTTTATCGGATGGAGGTACCTATACCACATGACATGATAGAGGGTGATGGCGAGTGCACATTGGCACCAACACAGGAGAGGTATGAGGACGAGCTTGGTATTGAGGTGAGTTCAGTTTGGGAAGTGTCACATGGGGTGAGGAATCAACCTTTTGTTACACTTGGGTCACAGGTTGATGATGGTATGACTATTTCTAGCCTTCACAATCCAGTTTTAGATATTATTCAGGTAAGGAGTTTGCTTGCTGATTTTCATTTATGGATTGGATGTTGGGGTGCTTATCTTAGTACCAGAGATGATGTGATGCCATTACATGAGAGTTGGGATGGACATGGCATGGGTTTCATGTTAATTGATAGTGGTGGAGATCATAACTACATTTGGGATCCAGGTGGATTGATTGATTTGTCATTCAGCGATTGCTTGAGGGCAAGCAATTCTAGGAGGGGCGGATTGTCATGTCCCCTTTTTAGTTGACATGTTCTGAATTCATGGTTAGCCTATTATACAACCCTCATAGGCTGATAGGATCGTTAGAGGGTCATTTTGGAGATTGGGGTGGCTTCGTTTAGCAGAGGTTTTCCAGTTGGCTTTCCTTTGGGCTCGTTTGGACATGTATTGAGGGAGATATTAATATTTCATTGATTTAATCAAATATTAATTATTTAGCCTATTTTTAATTAGAAAACCTAATTCTAATTTAAGAAACCCTAATTAGGGCAAGCATATCTTTTGAGGGTATAAGGGTTTCTCATGGAGGCCATTATTGATTAGCCATTGATTATTGATTATTGATTTTGGGAATTTCTTTTATGAAGACTGAGCCTAGGGTTCTAGGATTCGATTTGCATTGGAGAAAGTTCCCTCTTTAGTGTGTGTAATTAAGAGGCTATGGAATATCAGCTGATTTATTGCCAAAGTGAGAGATAGCTTCATCTAGAAGTTATCACAGAATTTCAGGGTTGAGAGATAACTTCACACAGAATTTATTACAGATACTCCAGGTATTTCTTTATTCATGTTTTGATTCAATAAATTATACAACTAGAGATCTTCTATGCTAGAAACATATATTTTCAGATCAGAGGTTGAAAATAGGGAAGTTATGCTTAATCAGTGGCCCTATGAAGTCTGTACAGGTCCGTACAGATCCATTCAGATACCGACCTCGGCAAACAGAGATCCCTAGTGACCGACATCGGCTGACTGGAGACTGACGTCGGTAGAGAAGGACCTACAGTGACCGACATCGGTAGTATATCGACCGATGCCAGTGACTGTGTGTTCGACACAACAGGCTGAGACCTTCTGGAATTCAATTTTCACTTCTAGATTTACAAAGCCAGGGTTTTTAAGACTGTATTTCATATTTATATACATAAGAGAGGACTACAATTGTAATAGTTTAGAAGGACAAGTGATAAGATCTGTAATTTACTATTAAGAGACTATATTATTGTTATCATTTTGAATTTATTCAACAGAAATTGTATCTTGTTCAGAGCTTTTTGTGTTTATATATTCCCTATTTGGAGGGGATATTACAGTGGTATCAGAGCTAAATCTTGCCAGCCTGAGGGTCTATAGATCTTATGCAGCCACAAGAGTTGGGACCACACAGGTATAACACACACAGTAGAGCCTTCCTTGAAGGTACCCAGTTGTTAGAACAGTAGTGGATTATCATGAGTGACAGACATGAGGGCAGCCCACCCAGGGGCCATAGGTATGATGCTGATCAGGACACTAGAGAATTTCACCGTGCTATGATGACAAGCCAACAGCAGATGAATCAGACACTACAGGCACTTATGACTATGATAAGGGGGATGAACACAACTGATGGATAGAATGGGGACCAAAGAGATGATAGGAGTGCTACAGTTAATCAGAGACCACAACAGACACACTCCAGAATAGCTGATAGACCTACACGTCCTACATTTGTTCAAGAGGAACCAGAGGTACCAGTAGAGGAGGAGGCAGGGCCTTCCCCATTTGCAGATGTTTACATGGCTGTGAATGATGAGTGGGAATTATTACCTCCTCATGTTCAAGAGAGGACATCCTTTGACCATTTTGTTAATCTGAGGAGAGAGCACTACAGATTGGTTAGACAGGACAAGAGGCCTAGAGTTTAATTCAGTGAGCTGAAGAAGGCTACGGGTAAGCTTTCTTTGACTACTTTTGACAATAGCAACAAGATGACAGCTCAAGCTTGGGTTCATAAGCTTGACACCTTCTTGGCATTGAGACCAATGTCAGAGATAGAGGCCATCAAATATGCCACTTTGCACTTGGATGGAGTAGCACATGATTGGTGGTACCATGGTATGGTAACACTTCAGCATAACCAGGTAACAGAGTACCAGCACTTTGTGGATAGATTGGTTGAGCGGTTTGACATGAAAGATCTAGAGGTTTACTTTCGAAGTCTGGCACAATTGAAATAAACAGGGAACCTGGAGTCCTTCATTGGTGAGTTTCAGAGATTGGCAGTCATGGTGCCCAATATTTCAGAGCATAGATTGGTAGTTCTCTTCATAGAGGGATTGACAGAGCCATTGAGAGGTTGGATCAAAGCCTTTGATCCTCCTTCATTACAGGTAGCGATGAAGAAGGCACGTAGTATGGAGATGGCAGCCCCATCCCATAAATTTAACTCCAAGGGTACTTCTTCATCTAGAGACCATAAGTGCTCCAACACAGATACAGAGAGACCAGATTTTAACATAGATAAATCTGGGGTTAAAAATGATTCAAAGGCCAATCCATGACAGCACCACCTTTGGATCATGAGGTGCTTAATGATCTATGCAGGAAGAAGCTTTGCTTCTACTGCAAAGGTCCATATGATATCTATCACGATTGCCCTTTGAGGCCTAAGGGCAAGGCGAATCGTGTGATGTGGGCGTATTATGAGGACTCAGATTCTAAGGATTTTGAACAGTAGAATAGTTCTGAGGGGGTAGAGGTAGAGCCTTCAGGGCCTAAGGTAGAGGTAGAGTTAGAGCTTCACATATAGGAGGCATGCATATCCAGTATTCAGTCAAATGAGTCATTCAGACTCTGTGGAGTTCTTGTGGGACAGAAGGTTATCACCCTTCTTGATATAAGAGCCACACATAATTTCATAGATGCTAGATTTGTGGAAAAGTGTGGACTCACTACTGTAGATTTTGAGGGCATCAGAGTTAAGGTACCCGATGGTCACACTCTTAAGTGTGAGCGTATGATTAGAGACCTCCCATTGCGCTTGAACAACTATGAGTTCAAGGCTGATTATTATGTGGTAAACATGGGGGATATAGACTTAGTCTTGGGTATGAAGTGGCTTCATTCATTTTAGGAAGTTACTCTTCAACTCAAGGACATGGAGGTTCTCTTTAATGTTGATGGGAAGACACATATTCTTAAGGCAATACGGCGCAGCAGCTTCAGATATATGTTTTTTTATCAGATGGAGGTACCTATACCACATGACATGATAGAGGGTGATGGTGAGTGCACATTGGCACCAACACAAGAGAGGTATGAGGACAAACTTGGTATTGAGGTGAGTTCAGGTTGGGAAGTGTCACATGAGGTGAGGAATCAACCTTCTGTTACCCTCGGGTCACAGGTTGATGATGGTATGACTATTTCTAGCCTTCACAATCCAGTTTTAGATATTATTTAGGTAAGGAGTTTGCTTGCTGATTTTCATTTATGGATTGGATGTTGGGGTGCTTATCTTAGTACCAGAGATGATGTGACGCCATTACATGAGAGTTGGGATGGACATGGCATGGGGTTCATGTTAATTGATAGTGGTGGAGATCATAACTACATTTGGGATCCAGGTGGATTGATTGATTTGTCATTCAGCGATTGCTTGAGGGCAAACTGTGTGTTCGACATAGCAGGCCGAGACCTTCCGAAATTCAATTTTCACTTCTAGATTTACAAAGCCAGGGTTTTTAAAACTGTATTTCATATTTATATGCATAAGACAGGACTACAATTGTAATAGTTTAGAAGGACAAGTGATAAGATCTGTAATTTGAAATCAAGAGACTATATTATTGTTATCATTTTGAATTTATTCAACAGAAATTATATCTTTGTTCAGAGTTGTTGTGTTGCTATATTTCCTGTTTGGAGGGGATATTACATAATGAGCTAAGAAATGGTGTTTTTGATGATTGACAAAGTTTACGCATGATGATAATATATAAAAGTTAATTAAAATTACATTATGGACTCCAATATCATATTTAGGAAATGATCCAAGGCTTAAAACATGCATCAAGCACCTATAGGTAGGGGAAAATACTTAAACACAATCAACACCTATGTTAAGTCCATCCAAGATATGAATAGAAGGTTGACAAAGGGTTTGATGATCAGCATATATGAGAGGGACTCCATAGTTACAATTAATACTTCATAAGGCTCTAATATAGTGGAGGCAAGGTTCTAGGAGGTTTCTATCATAACAACTTACAATCCATACTCATAAATCTATACATAGTCAATGTTTCAAGGGTTTATCTTGGGTTTTGAGGTATTTGGGTATGATAGGGGTACCAACCAATCCTTAAATCTTTTGAAGAGGGTCCTCAACACTTGGATAATCCCCTCATACCATAATTTGATTTGAGGCAATAAGGGAAGTGCCCTCTATTTTATCTCAGATAGAGGGCACTCCCTAAGGATGCAGTTTGCAATTTTTTAGCAAATGAAGATTCAAGGAAAGAGAAATCCTCCTTAAATTTATAGTTAGACTAAGGAGTTAAATATATCAATATAAAGGATGGAATTCATCTTAAATATGAAGATATGTCAATCACACAAGTTCACCCTAACTTGCACGTATAGCCACCATAATGAGCCAATCCTTAGCATAAAAGGAAGTATGGAAAAAAGCTCTAATAGGTTAGATAGGGAGTCCCTAAGAATTGGTATGGTGTTATAATACTTTGATATACCTATTTAAGGTCCAAATACTTTTTTATCTTCACTTGAACCAATTACATTATAACTGGGAGATTCCTCTGCCTTGTATAGTTAAAGGAATAAACACATTGGACTAAGTTTTTAGTCTTTGAATCATGAAATGAGTAGAATTAAGGATATAGACCTATTGGTGGTTATTTTTTCCTTTTATACTCATTAAAACTTAAGATATGGATCTGTGTATGCTCTCAGCTTACACAAAAGAAGGAAAATCCCTAAGCTAGGGTTTCATTGATTCCAAGAGTTTTAACCCTCCAAATTTGCCAAAAATTTGTATTATGATAGTTTTTAAGGTTACCTAAGTTTATCTATTTATTTTTTTTAGGAGGTCGTACGGTAAGGTCTCTAGACCTATTGGTGTGCTTAAGGGATAATTAGGCCTAATGAGAGAGGGGTTACAAAATAAGTATACCATAGATGTGGAGTTATGGCATGTAAATTGACATAAATGTAAAAATAAATAGAGGTTAAATATAACTACTTTAAAAATATCTTGATTCATTATAATTTTACATATAAGGGAAAAACAAAAAAAATGCTACAAGCCTAAAGAGACCCTTATGAGCTTTGTGTGTGAAATGGAAAGGTCAATTGTGTTTGGGCATATAGAATGTGTTAGAGCAGATGTGAATTGACCTTATAATATAATATACTATATAATAATGATACCTTGAAACCTATATCATAATCTTATGTTTGAGACCTAAGAAGGGTAGCTTAACATGAATCTAGTGAAAGCAAGAGAGGAAATTTGGGGAATGGAATGAATGGTATGCTTTTAGAAATGAATGTAAGTGTCATGAACAAGGTAAATTAGATCAATAAGTTCCTCTAAGATACAAAGAGTAGGTAGAGTTAAGAAGGCATGATGAAAGTTGAGAAACTCAGTTTAGGGACATTTTACCTAAAAACCCAAAATAGAGACGTAGCCCCTATTTGATGATGTCATATATGGTTATGTCCATGAGAGATCATCATGTTTATGGGCCTCCAAATTTCATATTTGTTCACTAAATATTTTCAATGATGTCTAGAATTTTGAAGCTCAAAGGACCTTCACAATCTAAGGTTTTAATATAAAGCATATACATTTTTGACAAGTGGTCTAATTGGTGAATGTTAAGAGGAAACTAGTATTAAAAGGTCATCATAAGGGTTGAATTGAAAAATATGGATAAAAAGGACACCTACAGCTACCTTATAAATTTCATATTCAAGGGGGTGTTTGATACTCTGAATGTGTTTAAAAGGACCTAAGGGATTCCCCTTCAAAAAGTTAGTAAAACTTAGGAGGTGGTCATTTCTCAAGAGAGATCCATGGTACATAACATGATAAGTATTGAATAAGTCTAATGATCATAAGAACATCTCCTATAGCCATCCCCAAAATACAACCTACAACCAACCTTAACAGTTAGGACATTCTTGTGAAGGCATAAGAGTTTTAAATTAATTCAAGAAGATATTTTTGAAGTTATGTTGAAATCATTTTATATGAAAAGGAGGTTTATACTTCTTGTTACCCTTTCTAAAATATCCAAGCACTCTCTAAATATACAACATGCTATAGCTAGGCTACAATCAAGAAAGTGGATGTGATATCATGAGGAGACCTAAATATTTCCATGTACCTTATGGGAGGATATTGAATTTTTAATAATTTAAAAAATAAGAGATCAACTCATGGACTCTTTATGTATTTGTAAACTCCATAAGGCATTCTAAGGTATAGTCTATACAAGCCTTAGTCCAAGGTCATGTCACAATTAAGATGAAAGAAATGGGAGATTATTCTCAAGGTGTGAGATGAATAATATAGGGTTTGACAACAGTTTGATTATAAATATGATTGTAACACCCACACACTAATATTGATCATTCTATGACATTTTGTCATTGCATAAAAGTAAAGAGAGAAGAGGATTTCAAGACAATCTATAGTCATATGCAAAATCCTACAAAGTCAAGGTTTATAACTCTATATTATGTTTTGAAGAATGTTAAAAGTTATGTCACACATGAACCAACTTGGAAAACTAATAGGGTAATTGGTTTTCCATCTCATGTAGACCAATAACAAGTAATAGAACAATCATGTGGTCATAAAGGTGTTATGAGGACTAACCTACAAGATTTATTTTTAGATAACTACATACAATGATGATAGTTTGAATACAAAAGAGACCTATAAGGTGATGGAAACCTAAATTCACTACAAATTCACATCAAGGAACAATGGAGAGGCTCTCAAGGGAATGAACATAGTTAATTTTCCCTAAGAATGTCACTTACAACTCTCTAATGGACGTCAAACCTATTTTCAAAAGGGAGTGTAAAGGTGGTTTTCATGTAAATAAAGAATATTTTAATGATGATGTAAATGTTTCATATTAATGAGAAACTTAGTCATGAAGGTATCAGGGACATCAATATAGAGGTCAAAGGTACTTTTATAGTTGAATCACCTTACCAATACACACCTACAACCATATTAAGGTTAAAGGACCTTCAAGCATAAAAAAAAGAATTAAGGATAATTGTATAATTAAGGGGTTTAATGAAGTTTTTGGTGGTAATAAAGGAAATAAATGGTGTGAGGTAGATCTAATCAAAAATAAAAGTGTTCCAAAACACTTGTACACACTCAACTACCCTAAAAGGATCACCCACAAATAGACTTCCTCAAAAGGTGAGGTTTAAAAGAGGTGGCATGAAGTTAAAGTCAAAAAAATAAAGGGTGAAATAATTAAATTAGAGGTTTAATGTAACTTAAAATAAAACAAATTATTTTATAGAATAAAACAATGAAAAAATGAAGAAAATTTAGTTTTGAAATTTGTCTAGGGAGACATGTGTCACTAGCTTCTAGAAAAATGGGCCTAAAAGCCAAAATATGTAGGATCCAATCATAAAATTTTGTGGAGAGAATAATAATGACCCAATATACACATAAAAAATATTTTTGAGGTTTTTTTATAATGATAACTATTAAATATTTTATTACAGTCAACCCAATGTCTAATCATGATCAACATTGGATCCTACCTTGGAGGAATTGGTCATTTTGAGGCATCTATAGGTTGATTCAAAACATAAAATTTGGTAATAATTGTCTCCATAAAAAAAAACATCATCCAATTCCATCCTAAAGATTATATAAAGATTTAAAGTATCATATGTTCATACATAGTCCTCTTGCAATCAAGAAGGCAACCACTAGAGGCTAGCTGAAGTTTTGTCAGGTATGGGTGCTAAAAAGTAGTTCATGACTTGGAGAGGTATTAATATCATATAATATGATGTTTTAAAACTATATTTTCGTAAATAAGTGATAAAATTTAGGTTTTTCAATCAAAATTTTGATGAAAGACATGTTTTGGTGTGAAGGAAGTAAATAGGCAACTCAAGGTAATTTTTTGGTAAAAAAGGCCTACAAGATAAAGTATACATCTAAAAAACTTAATATTTGGTAATATTGTTCATATTTACCTAATATACCTATCCATAATCTTGGTATGATGAGTGAAAGTTCCTGCTATTTATACACAGTCCCCTTTATGTCTCATAATGTTCACTATTGGTTCAGACATTATTTTTTGATTTTTTAGGTGTAGTTAAGGGTTAAAATCTTGGGTAAGTATTTGAAAATAATTTTAGGATGTTTTTAATACCATTTAAAACCTTTAAATAGTGTCCATACTCTAAACTCCATGCAAATGCCATAAGTAAGCTCAAAACCCCACAGGTAGTCTCAAAAGAATAAAGTGAAAAGTTGGATTTTGATTATTTAGAGAGGTATTATTATATGTTTCAGGTGAAGTGGGGATGTTTTCAAGAAAATAAGATCAATACAAAGTTAAATTTAATCCTTTGGGGTAATTTATGTTTTTCAAGACTAAGATACCTAGTTTTAGCCCATCTTTAGATGCTCATTTCTTTCATACCATGAAGAGATAGGCTAGATGATTATAGTGTGTTTTGAGAACCCATATTTAATTAAAATTAATTATGCATTGAGGTTGGTTAAGGATTTATTTTTAAGAATAATTATTAAGAGTGTAAACATGTCTAGAATGCTTGGAAACCCTACAAGCAATCATCTTTATGTGTGTATCTTTTTCATATCTTCTACTTGGAAGCCAAATAATTTCAAGGGTATTTTAGGGATATATGAACTATATATATAGGGAAATATGTAGTGGAATAGAGGTCCACATTGTATGAACAATCATCTTGAAGGTGAGCCTGCTTGAGCTTGTAAAGGAACTTTTCAACCAGTTTCAGATTTTGGACTCATGGGTCCATAAAATTTCCTATAATTACTTATAAATAACCTTTAATGTGTATATGAATACCTTCATATCTTGACCAACTTATTTTATAGAATAATCTGGCATGTATGGGTGCATAGAAGGTCCAAAATGGCTTTAAAATGTTTACTTTTGTAGGTTATGAAAGAGATAAATGTTATTAATCCATGGAGTAGAACTAATGGGACCTAAAACATAATTATATGGAACTATATCTCTTAAAAAGAATTTATATGGTGACTTACCAAGCTAAATAGTCTAAACTCTAGTTTTTTGACATTTTGTGAAATGTTATAGGTTTAATGGTGATTTACACCATTGTTGTAAATACTTAATGTTTTAAAAATATTTATTTTAGTTCTAATTTACATTATATAAATGTTTGGAAGTCTTATATAGGTACACAAATGGTCTTTAGGGTGTCAAATAACATTGGGAGTAGGTTTTAGGGCACCTGGTTTAGGGTGGATCAAGCTTGTGACCTCCATCAATATGGTTCTATGAGAGTTGCAAGTTTAATGGAGTTTATTTCAATATGGAGGAGAAAAGTGAAGTTGAAAATAGAGCAAATCATTAAAAATAAAACTTTATAACTTAACCTCCATGGTCAATTAAGCATTTTGTTCCAACTCAACTAACTTTTACCAAACACCTTCTTGAAGATCAAGTGGAGGGGAGCATAGAAGTACAAAGGAGATAGATCTATAATTTTGGGAGAGAAAGCGGATCATTCATTGAGTTTTAAAAGTATTTAAAAAGTTTTCCCTTTTGAGAGGATGATGACATCATCATGTTGAAAAGTTTTGTCTTCTATTGTGTTTGTAAGCTATCAAGAGGGATTGAAGGCTATTTGGACTAATGAGGGTTAGTTTATTGAGAACGTATTATTTATAATTGATCTAAAGGTGGTTGAGACTCCATGGAAGTGGTTTTGTCTCATTTATTGAATTTTGTTTACTTGCCTCTTCTCCCTCTCTTCTCCTTTTCTCTGATATCTCCCATTTTAGCTTCCATTTTTGTACAATATTCTCATTTCAAAAGTAAAAACCCTATTAAATTTTTTAATAAATACCTTTTGAAGTAATACAGATCATTTTTCACCTATCTCTTGCCTCTAGATTGTGTTTAGAAATATTGTGCAGGATGGTCTTGTGAATAAGTGTTCTTCCATGTCCATTATTATTCTTTCTTACTTAGTTTAAGGTATTTTTAGGTTAGTTGTAGCTCTGAAATTGATCTCTTTCCACCGTTAATGGATGCTTGGTGTGAATTTTAGAATTCTTCTTTGCTTCTTGTATTGTTTGGTGAGCCTAGTTTATGAAATTCTTATGCAAATTAGCTAGTTTGTGAGGTTATATGAATAAAACTTATTTTGTGATGAGTTAGTGTTTATTTAAAGCTTATTTGAGTGTCAATTAATTTGGTGTATCACCCTGTTAGTATTATTAGTCATCTTATACCCCCTTTATATCTATTTTCAAAGTAGAAGTATTAGTTTAGGTGATCTATCAAGAGGAAGCAAGCATTCTCTAGAGGTTCAACTTCACTACATGATACTGGCAGCCTAAGGTTGATCCAATATTGTAGTTGGGAGTGAGAAAGATTGAAAAAATATCCCACAAGGATGTAATTCTATGATATAATAGTTTCTAACATGCCTATTCGGCCCACTTTCAAAGAATATTTCTCAACTTTGATGATAGTTTGATCAATTTGTAGTGGTTATAGCTTTCATCTTTCAATATCTAGTGACTCTAAAGAACATTCAACATTCTGGTGGTAGAGCAAGACCTATATTTCATGCTAAAGGTGACTACAAGATCAACTTATAGATGTATTCCTTTTAAATTTCTTGAATTATATTTAAACTTAGTAAGAAGTTTAAGATTTACTAAAACTTATCCTTCCAAAGGAAACTTTCCTCCTAAACTAGTTTTTAGGTTTACCTCTATAAAAAGATCTTTGTTGGGTCCTTTCACTACCATGGCTTCCCCTAGAGCTTTTCCTTTTATGTCCTTCCATGCTTAGATTCCTTTAGACCTAAATCAATATGATCCTTCTTTAGTGGTAGATTTTAAAAGTGTTCCTTACTTAACAAGAGACCAATATACAACCCCTTTTGAGCACCTAATAGATGTAGCCAAATTTTATAATATTCATGATATTAATGATGAAACTATGGATATTATGTTGTTAGCCATCTATTTTAATGGCAAAGTCTTAGATTGGTATAGAAACCTTAACTATTATTCCATCACATCATATAATCAATTAGGATATGCTTTGTGAAAAGGTTTGAAGACAAGAGTGACCACTTATCACTTGATAAATAGTTAACCATAATTAGGAGGGTTACTCATGAGGTTATAAAGGATTTCAATAACAGGTTTAAAAAGACATGGGATAGGATTCCAATCTCTATCAGGGTTACTCCTATCTATGCTTTCCTTTACTATCTCAAAGCTCTCAGAAATGATATTTTAGTAATGATTTAGTCTATGGGAAGAAACACACTACTAGATGCTTATGAGGTGGCAATCAGAGCAAAGAACAATCTAGTACAAGGTGGCAACCTTACACCTAGGACACTAATGCCTTTATTTCTTGAGATTCAACCACCTCTTGTTTCTATTCCTCCCTTTGTTTCTATTACACCCATATAACACTTATTTCTATACCTATACCAAAGCAAGAAAAAGATTCAATTAATCAATCTAGTGACTCCTAATAACACAAGAACTTCCAAGAGCTCAAAAGAATGTTTCAATCCTTAGGAAATTAATTGATGAATGTGAACAGGTAACAAGCTCAGTTTGATAAACCTTATCAAGCTTCATATTATTCTTAATAGTATTATAAAGCTAATAGACCACCCTACAAAGTAAATTACTAAGGACAAGGGAAACCTAATTATTATAGGAAAAATAGCTACAATCCAAATATTTCAAGTACCTCTAGTACTTTAGTTCCTATTAAAAAACATTACTCAAGAAGGTGAAGGTAATATGCCTTGGAATCAATCATTATCTGAAGCACTAATTTAAATCAAGATTTCAATGATTAATGGTAGTAGTGTGATAGATATAGATTCAATCAAGCTCTTATGGCTCAAAACATAAAAGTACTCATGATGACAAAACTAGAAGTGCCTCAACAATTCGAAGGGATTAATGAAGGACCAAACTAGTTGGGTGCTACAATGATCAATTATGAACAAGAAGAGTGATATGCATCTAATCAACATGCTAGTTCTAGAAAACAAAACATTCTAAAAGTAACTAATACAAGGTTCAAAATAAGAAACGTGGATGGTAACAAAGAGTAGTAAAAGAGTATCTTAGTCCTACTCTTTTACTATCAAAGCTAAAGGAACCTACTAATGCTCCAAAGGTCCCAATAACTCAAAATAATCAGAACCAAGGGAATGCCTTTGTACCCCAAAAGTCACAAATTCAAAATATGGTTTAGGCTCCCAAATCACAATAAAAATTTAGTGGTTTACCCACCAATATTGTTGACTAAATGAAAAATTCTAATGTGAGTGTTCTAATGTGGGACAGTATTTTTATGCCTAGTTAGGTGGATATCCTTTAATAATGTTTATCAAAGATAAATGTTTCTAAGAAGCCACCAATCAAGGAAAATATAGCTCTCACCAATGCAACCAAATGGCATAATTAAGGACAATAAAACAAGGTTGTCAAACTTCCTCCCTTATACATTTATATAATCATTGGTGGCTTCTTGGTATATAACTACATGGTAGATAGTGAAGCACATTATTTAGTGATGCCAAAGTCAATATTTAATAAGCTTGGTTTGAAGCATCAACCCCAACCTAAGGGAGGTTTGTAGCTTGAGGGATATTTTACCAAACCAACAACTATAATCAAAGGTCTAAACTTGAACATACATGCTTATCCTAGTGTTTTAGTGGGTCATAATGTGTTTATTCTAGAGGTGCCTCTTCACTTTGCTCTATGCTTATCTAGAGACTTCATACCCAAAATTGGGGGTTACCTAACTATAGATTGGTCCTACATGGCTTTGAGGATGAGGTATGGGACCAAGGTGTCTATCAAAATTGATCTTATTGCCTAATTTTACATTGATCCTTATGGGTCAAGTATCCCAAACATAAATTTTACCATTCTAGATGAAGATAAGCATCTTGTTGGTTAGGAACTAGACAATCATCTTGAGGGGATACCTTATATGTTCTTGGATGAGTTATGGAGTAAGAATCAACTAATTAACCATTTAGAATGTGTTAAAGAAAGATAAATGGGAGTCTATTACTTTTGTGAGGAGAATGATTTCATGCCATCCCTCACTAGGCCATAAGAAGATGCTAATGGTTTTTAGAAATTGTTATTTGATGGCTCAAGGAGCAAACATGGAGTGGGTGTAGGTGTGATGTTGATATCTCCCTCTAATGATAATTACTTTTCATATTATAAGTTATAATTTAGTTTCTCTTAAAATGAAATTGAATATGAGGGCCTTATCCATGGCCTTAAATGGGTTAGTAAGAGGGGAATAAAGCAATTAGAAGTGTATGGGTATAGTGAGATGATAGTACATTAGGTCAGAGGCCAAAACACCACAAATAATCTCTGAATGAAATCCTATATGGGGATTGTGGGACATGCTTGAAAAATTTGAAGCCTTCAACATCCAAGCAGTACTAAGGGATAAAAATCAACATGTTGATAGGATAGAAGGTATGGGATCTTAGTTTGACATCTCAAACAAGTTTTAAAAGTCCAAAGTATAGGTACATGTCAAAATGAAAGTGACAAGTTCTAAACAATGAGGATTATTGGCAAGTCTTTGATAGTGACAAGTAGATGTTGGAAAGTTGTCATGGTGATGTCATAGATATATCCTAGTGAGTGGTGAAGTGCCTTGATAGTTTACGTGATAGTGACAAAGTGTGAAATGTGTTTGTTCTTGTATCTTGAGGGTGGCTTGGTTGATCTTCAGTATTGGCATGGTTATAGATGTTCAAGGATGAGTATGGTGATTGGAGAATGTACAAGAGGTCCCTAAGATTTTATCTATCCTTTGAGATCTTATGTTCATAAGTGGAATTCATCTAGTTGATCATAGTTTTCATCTAGACACCTTGGGTCTAGTAGAATAAAATATGAGTTGGTAGTTTAATGACATCGCCATTGTCACATGTGAATGAGTCAAGGAGAATTGGTCATATGGCTATGATCACATTAGTCTCTAGTTATTATGTGTTAGATCTTAAGTCACACATCAAATAATGGTCAAATATATTATGGTGCAAATTTGGCTTCTTATTTATAATTCATTGTTTTCCCATACTTTACCAAATTTGTAATATGGCCAAAAAGAGCTAAGTAAGTAGTTTGATGATGGAATATATCACACATGTCATTGTTTCAAGAGAAGGTGATCAAATGGGTTTATTAAGTTTTATACTTAGTTTATTTTCAATAAAATTTATATCATGTAATCAAGTGCATTAAAAGATATGCATATGCAAAGTTGGGCTCCCATGTAGTTTAAATGTGTTTTTTCATACTTAGCCAAATTTGCATAAGGAAAGAAAGAGCTGAGTGAGAATTTTTATAATGTTATATCTTGATACATGTAAAGGTGTCAAGAGAAACTAATAATATGGGTTTGTTTAATTTTGAGCATAGATGATTTGTGATAAATTTGAGATTATGCACTAAAGCATGACAAAAGTTATGCATGCTCAAAGTTGGCCTATATGGCAGGTTTTGACATACTTGGCTCTATGATAGAATTTTTTGAGAAGGCATTTTAATCACATTATATATCACATGCATGAGGGTTCTATGAGTAGTGTGTCACATGGTTGGATTCTCTTATGTAAAGATATTATCTAGTCAAAATTTGAGATCATGAGAATAGGCTTAGAATAAGTTATTAAGGTTTAAAAATGGCTTCTTAGGCATATTTAAAGGGTCCCCATAGTAATTTTTGCAAGATTTAAATCTCAAGCAAGATTAATGATGCACATTACTCCAAGAATTAATGAAGAAATGAGATGCAGATATGTGTATAATGTTTAATGACTGAGCAAAGGTACATGATAAGAATATAATGGTGAATAGGCATTTGTACAAATTGATTAAATGGTGAGCATTGATCATTAAAGCCCCGATTGATCCATAGAGATCAATATAACATGTTAAGTCAAATTTTTAAGGCTACACTAGCTAAAGTCATAATAACTAAGGTTTAATAGTTAGCTTTGGTGGACTATATGATAATACTCAGATAAGATCGATGGTGCATATTTGATCTGAGCTGAGAGGCCACAAGATTCAAGCATTGTGTTCAAAAATTAACTATGACCATTTGAATTTAACATAGAGATAAATCATATATCTATATTTTTTTCCATATATTTTGATATAAGTTGAATTTGTTGGTGTTATAAAAATAAAATATGAAGAGGAATTGATGGTACATATAATGAACCTAATTTAAATATTTGTAAGTATAGTCAAATTTATTGAGCCTAGAGGTTGACTGAGTGTTCATGTTTATGCTACAAGTGACCTGAGAAGGATGTTAGAGCTCATGTTGATGTTATTTCAATGTTTCATGGAGACTTGGATATTAATGAGTGTTTTATAGTCCATGATGATACTCTATATGTATTTTAGAGGTGTGATAAATCTATCTTGAGTATGAACAATGTTTAAGAAGTTAATTGTATGTTCGATAATAGTGTTCCTATGTATAAAGTATGTGTTTGAGTTGTTTGAACATACAAAAAAGTAAGATAAGATGAATATGATAATTTGAGGATGTTTAAGAGGACATAAGGAGTGGTTACATGTATTTTAAAGTGGTCTTGTGTTGTTTTTTTTTCTTGAGGGAGTGCTAAAAGAGTGAATGGGTTTACATGAGACCTATAAGGGCTATAAGGGCCTTATTAAAAGGTGTAGTTTCTTAAGGGTGACCCATATATGATATGTAATAACTATGGATATTTTATTGATCTATGTATTCCTTTGAGAGAAGGCTTAAGGGTTAAGGCAAGTGAAATGGTTGACCAAGATGGTGATGATCATGATTGCTCTATAAATAGTGAAACCAAATGTGTCGGTTTATGGATAAGACATGAATATGGGAGTGTGAGTGTGGAGCCAATAAAAGGAAATAACCTCTAAAATAGAAGGTGTAGGTTAGTGAGAACTAGTATAGAGTGAAATGTATTAGACATGCTTGTCTGAGTAAGGTGATGAAGATGATCACATAGGTCATTAGACCTAATAAGCCTAGAATAGGTAAAATGGGTGAGTATGCTCAAGATGTTGTTTGAGAGAGATTTGAGTGTGTGATTTATGGATAAAAATAGGGGTAGAATGACCTAAGGATAAGTTTAAGATCATATCAGTTTGATGACTATTTATATGACTTGTAGGTCATAGTTCTTTTGTCAAAAGAGTACTCTTATAGGTTAAGCATGAGCAAAGGCGTAGAGTGATAATTAGTGGCCCATCATTAGTTCTGAAAGAAATTAGTACAAATTTGGATGTTTCCATAGGTGTTATTATCATAAATTAGCATATAAGGTGGTTACAACCTCCTTGTAAGGTGAAACTTGTTAAAATGTCTGGTTGTTATTTTAGCTCAGCTAGACAGGTGTGGTAACACCTTTTAGGATTATAGTCTCACTAAATAAGGATTGTAGTTCCTTGATCATTTATATATGGTCTAAATTGGATCTTGTTCTTATAAAATAATAGCATAAGTAGGAATGCAATTCTAATGAGAAACATATGAAGATATGGGAATCTCCTGAGTTTTGGGACTTTTAGTCTCACCATTTCAAAAGGGTATCTCTATCTAGGCTTCAAAGACAATTGTCAGTTGGAAAAACCTTGGTGGCTATAAAATATTGTTTGAAGAGAAGATATACAAATAAGGTATATTTGTGCATTCTTTTTATATATATTTTGTTAGAGAAAAGAAGCTTATAGATAATCACAGTGATCTTATATTGAAAAAGAATTATCATTTTGGTCATGGTTTGTATTTTTTGGTATAAATTATTTAAATACTTGTTTAAGATGTTTTGTTCTTGATGAAGCATGAAGTTAGGGGGAGCTTTGTAATTAGTCAGTTCCTAGGATCAGAGGACTAAGTAATCGAATCTGAGAAAGCAAGTATGGAGAAGCAAGTTTGTGTGCTCAAGATGATAATGCCTATTAGATAAGGTATTTTTTTAAGGGGGAGTAATAAGTTCATGTGTTTTCTCTAGAGTTTTGTTAAGGATTAGTAGCATAGGGTTAAAATGGGTGTCCAGATGGTTGAATGAGTTTGATGTAATGTCAAGAAGTATTTGGTGATCAAGTAAGTTTTTGTATTTATTTATGGTGTGATCCAAGTTTTTTTTAGGTCTAAAGGTATGTAATCTCAAATATTGGTCCATAAGTGTGTGATGGGTGTCTTCAGGTGTGCAAGTAGTTTCAAAGGTGTGCATTGACTAGAAGGAGGTTTGTTAACCCTATTTGTTTTGAGATTCTAAAGTTTTGGGCTGTAATATAAAAGTGGTATACCTTATTAGTTGAGGTTTAAGTCTATTTAATATGTTGAATGGGCCATATAGGTGGTAAAATCAAGATTCATAAAGAATTTAAGGTTTTTGGTTCTCAAGTTATTCAAAATTTTGTCATATTGGAGGCCTAATAGGTTAGTAGGTTTGTGAAGGAAGTATATTATAGAGAATGAGATTGGTGATGAAAATTGGTGTGATTAAAGGGGAATATGAGATTGGTCTAGATATGAAGTTTAAATTCTTTAAGTTATGTCTATTGAAAGGTATGGGCTCTATAAGTTTTAAGTAGGGTTATAAGGAGGTTAGATAGGCTTAGTTTGAAGAAGAGTGTTTTTTACTAAATTTATTCAAAAAAGCAAGGTATGTGGATTTCAAGGTGATTTATTAAGTTAGTTTAATACATTTTCCCTATTTTGTGAGTGTCATGAAGCTCTATTTATGGTCCTTATGGCATCTTGAGAGAGGAGGCTAGTTAGCACGTGCAATGGTTCTCCATAGTGTGTAGAGATTTAAAGATGCTCATAAGGTGAAATTGCTAAGAGTTATTATGGAGAGTACCTCTCAGATTTTTTTTGGGTGAGTTACATCATATTTCATTTCTTTTATGTGTTATTTCTTTATTGGTTGTAGTTTTTGGTTAAAGAGAGTGTTGGCATGGAGCAAGAGGAAGTTGTCAAGACAAGCAGATGTAGGCTAAAGGTAAGGGTAGTTTGTATCATCTCTCTTAGATGGTCCTTTCCTATTTATGGTATTCTAAATTCTTCAAGATTAGTTGGTTCCCACTTTTTCATTGTGTCAAAGGGGGAAAAAGTTCCTATTAGGGGAGTTCTTTGCAGAGAGAGAAGGTGAGTTGTATATTGTTGTATATGATAGTTGTTTACATCAATGACAAAGGGAAATATTATTGGAGAGTTGTCATGATGATGTCATGGTGATGTCATGTAAGTATAATAGTGATTTTATTAAGTGCCTTGATATTCTATGTGATAATGACAAAGTTTTCAATGTGCTCATTCTTATATGCTTGAAGGTGGCTTGGTTGATCTTCAGTGTTGACATGGTTAGAGATGTTTAGGTATGAGTATGGTGATTGGATCATGTATAATAAGTCCATAAAATCTTATATATACTTTGAGATATTGTGTGCATAATTTTAATTCATCTAGTTGATCATAGTTTTCATCTAAAGACTATAGGTCCAGTAGCAAAAAATATGAGTTGGCAGTTTGATGAAGTGACCATTGTCACATGTGAATGAGTCAAGGGGAGTTGGTCATATCGTTGTGATCACAGTATTCCTTACTTTTTATTCACCATATCTCAAGTTAATAATCAAATTAATGTAAAATATATGAGTGTGAAAATTTGTCTTCTTAGTTAGAATTCATTATTTTCCCATACTTTGCCAATTTTGCAATATGGCTAGAAAGAGACAGGTAAGCAGTTTGATGATGGAATATATCACATGTGTGGAAATTTTAGGAGAAGTTGATCATATGTGTTTATTTATTTTGGACCTATTTTATTTTTTATAAAATTTACATCATGCGATAAAGTGCATCAAAATATATGCATATGCAAAGTTGGGCTCCCAAGCAGTTTGACTATGTTTTTCCATAGCCAAATTTTCATAAGGAAAGAAAGATTTGAGTGATAATTTTGATGATGTTATATCTTTCACATGTTAAGGTTTCAAGAGAAATTTTTTATATGGGTTTTTTAGTTTTGAGTATAGATGATGTTCATGAAATTTGAGATCATATGCTAAAGCATAGTAACAGTTATGCATGCTCAAAGTTGGCCTCTCAAGCAAGTTTTGACATAGTTGGCTCTATGATAGAAGTTGTTGAGAAGGATTTTTAATAAAGTTATATATCACTTGTGTAAGGGTTACAAGATCAGTGTGTCATATGGTTAGATTTTCTTATGTGAAGAGATCTTCTAGTCCAAATTTGAGATTTGAGAGTAAGCATATAAGTTATTAAGGTTCAAAAATGGCTTCTCAGGAATATTAAAAGGTTCCCCATACTTAGTCATTTATGCAATAGTTAAATATCAAACAAGATCAGTAGTGCAAATTGATCTAAGAAGTCAAGAACATCTAGATAAAGACAAGTACATGATGTTTAATGAATGAGTAAAGGTACAAGATAAGGATCTAACAGTAAGTGGGTGTTCATACGGATTGATCAAATGATGAGAATTGATCATTAAAGCCTTGGTTAATTCATAGAGATTGATAGAATATGTAGAGTCAAAGTTTTAAGGCTAAAAGAGATGAGGTCAAAGTGACTTAATTTTAATGTTTGGCTTTGGTAGACTATGCATTAAATATTAGACAAGATCGATAGTGTATATTAGATTTGAGTTGAGAGGACATGAGATTATAGCATTAACTTCAAAGGTTAATTGTGACCATTTGAATTCAAATATTTGAATTTAACATAGAGATAAACTATAGCTCTATATTTTTTTCCATATCTGTTGATAGAATTCAAATTTACTAGTTCTTTAAAAATTATATATGAAGAGGACTCCATGGATCATCTAATGAACCTAATTTTAATATTTGGAAGTAAGTAAAGTCAAATATATTGAGCCTAGAGTTTCACTAAGTGTTCATGCTTATTTTGCAAGTGACTTGAGAAGGATATTTGATATTGTATTGATGTTTCATGGTGAATTGGATATTGAGGAGTGTTTTAGACTCTATGAATATACTATGTATGTATTTTGGAGGTGTGATAAATCTATCTTGAGTATGAACAATACTTAAGAAGTTGACTATATGTTTGATAATAGTGTTACTATGTATGAGATCTATGTTTGAGCATATAAAAAATTAAACTATGACTATTGTGATCATTTGAGGATGTCAAAGAGGACATAAGGAGTGGAACCATGTATTTGAAAGTCATCTTATATTCTTATTTTTCTCAATGGAGTGATAATAGAGTGAATGGGTTCACATGAGACCTATAAGTGCTACAAGGGCCTTATTAAAAGGTGTAGTTCTTTAAGGGTGACCCATTAATGTTATGGATGATTTATGGAGATTTTATTAAGCTATGTCTTCATGTGAGAGAAGCCTTAAGGGTTAAGTCAAGTACAATGGCTGACCAAGATAGTGATGATCATGATTGCTCTATAAATAGTGAAACCAAATGTGTTGGTTTCTAGATAAGTAAGACTTGAATAAGGGAGTGTGAGTGTGGAGAAAAGATAAGGAGATAAAATTTGAAAGAGAAGGTACATATAAATGAGGACTAGAAAAAAATGAAAAGGATCAGACATGTTATTGTAATCAGGGTGTTGAAGATGATCACATAGGTCATTAGACCTAATAAACCTAGAAGAGGCAAAATGGGTGAGTATGCTCAAGAGGATATTTGAGAGAGGTTTGTGTGTGTAATTTGTGGAGTGAAGAGGGGTAGAGTGCCCTAAGTATAAGTTTAAGATTAGATCAGTTTAAGGACTATTTGTATGACTTTTAGATCATAATTCTATTGGTAGAATAATATTCTTATACATTAAGAATGATCAAAGGTGAAGAGTCATAATTAATAGTCCATCAATAGGTGTTAAATACATTAGTGAAAAGATAGATGCATTAATAGGTGTTATTGTTGTAGCATAGCATCTAAGGTGGTTATAACCTCCTTGCAAGGTGAAACTTGGTAAAATGTTTGGTTGTTATTGCATCTCAACTAGATAAGTGTGGTAACACCTTGTGGGATTGTAGTCTCAATAAATAAGGATTATAGTTCTTTGATCATTTATAGATGTTCTAAATTAGATCTTTTTATTACAATATAGTAGTCTAATTGTAGGTTCTAGTGGGTTTTATCCCAAAAGAGGGTTTCCCACATATTTATTGTGTTATGTGATTGATCTTGTATTGTCATTCTTTCTCATTGATATGAATGTTGTATATGCTTCGTGAATGATTTTGGTAGCTGATTAAGTATTTGTAAATATTACAAGTGATGTTAAATTATTTGGTCTCACTGATTCACCCTCCTTCTCTCAGTGATGGTACCTCTAACAATGGATTGCTTATTTCTTGCAATAGGAGGTAGAGTTTTCCTCAATGAACTAAGGTAAATTACAACATTAGTATGAGGATAAAAATTTTCAATTGATGTCTAAAAAAATTATTGAAGGGTTGGTCACCCTTGAAGGTCTTTTAAATGAGGGATATCATATGAGGAAAGATAAGTTAGTGATGTTAACTAATGAAGAAAATAATGAAAGAGTCCTTATATTCAAAGATAGGCTCTTCAAGCTCATAAAGGTGATAAATGATTAAAAAATGCATGATTTCATTGAAATTTATAATGAACATTCATACATCTTTGCTTTAGAATATAGTTATCTAAGAGGCTTTGATCCCAAGCTTACCCAACACACTATAGAATTGGAGGCCAATGTCAAGTTTAGGCAAAATTAAAGTCCTATCAACCTAAAAATTGAAGAGATAATGAGGAAATAATTAACTAAATTGATTGAGTCCACTATCATTTTTCCCATCAAACACTCCTCATGGGTAGCCAACCTAATACCTATGAGAAAGAAGAATGGTGAGATCTAGTTAAGTGTTGACTTTAGAGACTTGAATAGGGTCTATTTGAAAGATAATTACACCTTACCATCTATATAACAACTCCTTAAAATGGTTTTTAGTTTATAATTATTCTCTCTTTTGGATGTGTACACTAGATACAACTAGGTGTTGGTATGAGAAGAAGACCAATACAAGACTACCTTCACCATAAAGTGGGGCACATATGCTTATCAAAATATTCCATTTGGCTTATCAAATTCTAATTACACTTTTCAAATAGCTATGGACATGGCTTTCCAAATCTTGTTAAATTAGATGGTGTTTATCTACCTGGATAACATAATAGTTTTATCCAAGAAGGCTAGTGAGCACTTGGATCACTAGAGGTTAATATTTGAAATATAAATATAATATGGGATCTCATTGAATCCAAAAAAATGTATGTTTTCTATCCATCAGGATAAACTCTCAGGTTATATTGTCTCAATATAGGGACTAGCTATTGATCCTAATAGAATAAGTGCCATCTTGGTATTATCCTTACCCAAGCATAAGAAGGGACATCAGAGTTTCCTTCAGAAGATAAACTTCATGATGAGGTTTATACCTAGTTTTTCAAGCTTTGTCAAGCCCATTATTGCTATGCTAAAGAATAATCAAGAATTCACTTTGTTAAATTAAGGTAAAGTAGGGTTTGAGGTTATCAAGCAAGTCATTACCCAAGAACCTACGCTTATGAATCCTAATTTCTTAAGGGATTTCATATTATATGCCTTTTAAAATATTAAAAATATATCTCATATTCTAATACAAAATAATGGTGAAGGACTTGAGTATCCAATTGCATTTTTTAATTAGGGTCTTGAATGGTATGAGGTAAGGTATAATATTATATAAAAGTAAGTCCTTGTAGTAGTAAGAATCCTTAAAATTTTTATAACAATTATCTCCACTATCAAATTATATCTTATGGTGTCTCATGCTAGAGTGAGGGACTTCCTTCTTAGCAAAAATTTGAATGAGAAGAGGATTGGTTGGATTTCCAAGTTCATGGAATATGACATGGAGATCAAGGCCACTAAGCTAGTGAGAGGTAAGGGCTTATGTGAACACATGGTTTATGATCTTCATGAAGATAAAAATGTTATCTTCATGTCATAAGACAACTCAAAAATAGATGTACCTCCACCTCATACTAGTTGTCTCTAGGATATGATACATTAATTGATAATAGGTGAGTACCCATAAGGTATGGATAGAGTAAAGAAAATGTATTTTAGACTTTAATCCATACCTTATACATTGGTTGATGGGGTTATATTTATAAAATACATCAATGGAGTGATTCTAAGGTGTATAGATGATGACCAAGTGACCAGGCTCTTGGATCAATTCCATGGTGGGCCTGTAGGAGGCCATTTTACTCCAAAGACTACAACAACAAAAGTGATGAAATTTGGTTGTTATTTCCAAAACTTGTTTAAGGATGCATATTCATGGGTAATAAAGTGTCAAAAGTTTTCTCTATTTGAAGGTAAGAAAGATTGGTATACTTTCCTCTCAACCCAATTTAGGTAGAACAACCCTTCATGTAGTGGGATTTAAATTTAATAAGAATGATCAATCCACATTCTAGAGGAAGACATAAATGGGTAATGACTATTTATTACTTATAAATGTGGGTGTAAGTAATTTATTTGAAATAATCCAATGAAATAATAGTGTTGGACTTCTATGATAGTATAGTAACAAGGTTTGGTGTACCAACAACAACAATTTTAGAAAATGCATTAGCATTTATTGGTATGAGGATAAGTAAATGCACACTTAAACTAGGAAAATACATTAGTACATCCTCTAATTACTACACCCAAAGTAATGGACTTGTAGATTCAACAAAAAAAAACTTTATAAGGATCATCAAGAGGACTGTGGAAGAAAATTAGAGAGTGTGGCACACAAAGTTAAGGATAGCCTTATGGGCTGATAGAGGGACTCCAAAAGTTGTCATTGGAAACTCACTATTTGTCCTACTATATGTAAGGGAATATAATTTTCCCATCTTTCTTAATTTACCCACCTTAGAGTTAGCCCATTAGCTTGAGTTAATAGAGAGTGAACCTAAGAGTGTGAGGATGGTAGAGCTCATGGAGCTTAAAGAAATAAGAGACCTTATAATAAATACAGTAGAGTCACATCAATATCAATTCAAGAAATCCTTTGACAAGATATCCATATAAAGTAATTTCAAAGACGGGGATTTAGTCTTGAAGTGGGATTCAAATAAGGCCAAGCCAGGTAACCATAATAAGTTTGAAACCTTGTGGAGTGTTCTTTATTTAATACATGGATGTAAGCAACATAATGATTTTTACCTTGCCCAAATATATGAAGAGGTATTACCCATCCTATTCAATGGGATTCATCTAAATCCTTGATACTAGAAGATTTTTCACCTATTGCATATATTATACATTTTGTATATTTTTTCATGTTTTCTTCTAAGTACCTTGTGCACATCTATTTTAGTTATGTGTTTTCCCTCCCTAAGTAACTTTAGCACAATATTGGTTTTTTTCTTATTTTCCTTTTTTATTCAAGAGGAGGTTTTCATAAGGGGAAAACCTTGTATCAATTTCATATTAGTTGGGAAGAAATACTTGTGATGTCATATGCTCAGTGGATTAGACAAGGCAACTAATATGTTACATAGTAGGCATGCAATCCTAAGAGTTTACTATAAATGTTGGAAAAAAATTTACAACATATAAATTTTTTTCCTATATGGATTAGGTCACTTTTTTGGACCTTTCATTAACCCTTTACCCCCATGACTAGTCCTCTTATGGTCCTAATTTGATGATGCAATACAATATCCTAGGAGGTCCTAATGTGGTGTGAAAAGTTGAGAAGAGTTATAGTTGAGTGGATGATCCAATGGTAGAATTATAATACAAACCTAATGACCCTACCACATGTAACTTTCAATCTTTTGAAACACTTTAAGCAAGTCTTAAGGTGAATTTGGTGATTTTGAGGAAAAGGCCTAAAAATAGGTCTAGAACTATAAGTAAAGGATCCATCAGGTTTTTATGGAGTTATAGCATTCATGGGTGTGAATTAGGTTTTTAAAAAGTCTCATAGATTCTACTTAGTCAAAAATGAGGCTAGAGAAGCTATTATTCCTAAAAGACCCTCTGAAGTGTATTAGATGACTTAAGGGTCTTGAAAATAGAAATTTAAAGTGAAAAAATAATTTTTTGAGGAAGTCAAATTGGTTTTTACGTCCTCCCAAATCCTTATGGTGTTTTTTATATTTTTATACACTTTTAGGTCATTTTTAGTCATTTGGAGTGGAGGAGAGGAGTTTGGGAGCAAAAGGAAGCATTTTGGAGCCTTTTAGAGCTTTAACAGAACATGTTTTTGAAGATTTTGCTTGATGTAGCAGCTAAGATATCATATTAAAGAATTCATGCTGTCCCTAATATCATCTTATATTCCCTTGAAATCATATTTCATAATAATAACCAAGAGATGTAATGAAAACCTATTGGCTACAAACTAAGCATGAAACATGTATTCTACCATTAATGAAGGTCCAGGTATTTTCAAATGTTTAAAAAGGAAGGGTCATTTGAATCCTAAAATATATTTACCAAGTTTTATATTACATCGTTAGGCTTATAATTATTCATGTTAAGGAAAAACCATATTTGGGAGTTTGGGATAGCTATAGGAGAGCCTCAGGTTTTCACTCAGTACAGTCAGAGGAGAGATTTGGACCAGAATATTTTTGGAAATGATATGTAATTTAATGGACTTACTCTTTTTGTCATTGGTGGTATGGTTAATCTCTCCATATTTATGAATAATCAGTAATATTTTAAGGGGTGTATAGATGGCTTACTCATCCAAACATGGTCCAAGTTTTCCTTGTTCCTTTGCTTCAAAATCCAATGAGAAAGAATGGTTTTAAATTAATCATTTTAGGGTAAGAACCTCTTTACCTTGTAATCCTTGTGAGATGGCCATTTGATGAGTTTTAAAATATAAATTGGGTTAGAGGGATAATGTATCTCCTTCTACTTTTGCCACATAAATTTACATAGGTGATTTTTTCCACCAATCCTACGTAGTTCATCAAAGCCTTGATGAGCCAAATAGTCAAGTTTATAGTTGGAGCTCTAATGGAGTTACAAGTAAGTTTATCAACTACAAAGGTTTTCCTTTCCTATAGTGGTTGAAAAATAAAGGTGATATGATGTTTTAACATCTAAGATTTCATGGAAATCACCTCTCATACCAAATATCAATCTCAAAAAGTTATCATAATTAGAGTTATAATGAAGAAAAGGCTAACACCATCCATGGAGTCAAATACAATTAATGCGCATCTATAGGTGCTAAAAAAAAAGAATGTCATGTTATAAAAAGGAAAATTGATATTATCTTAAGCCTTTCAATGTTATGGATTACACTTGAAAATGTTTATAGAGTATAAATCTTGTTGAATTCCCATTCATTATACATATAGTCCATGTCTTCATTCACTGTCTTGCCTGCAACTAGATCAATAACTTCAAGAGGATGTGAACATTGAGTTGTAAACATTGAAACTTGTTTTAGGATATTCAAGGTGGAAACACAAATTTTAGGTCTTTGGAGAAGTCTTGAGGTTGGTTTTAGGATCTACACATTATGGTTACTATATATTTACACCTTCACTACCTTATGTATTGTTGTGTATTCACCTACATCCTTATATAGATATTTGAGCATGGTCTTGGGAGTATTTGACTTATTTTGAAACTTCCATGAAGTTTGTGGATATTTAATGTACCATTATAGTCATATTTAAGTCCAAAAGTGATAGTAAAAGTTGAGAAACGACTTGCATTTTGAAAGGACTATGTTTAGGGATAAGATCCCTAAAACATCAAAATAAAGGCCCTACCCCTTTTTGATGACGCCATATGACAATATAGAAAATATTTTATGTGAACCTAAATGAATATATCTTATAGGAATAATATATTAGTATAGCATTAAAAAAATAAAGGGATGTGACACTATAAGATCATGGTGTTTGAAAGCCTTCAACATTGAGATTTGTTCATTACAGTTCCTTAGTGATGTCTACAGGTTTTGAGTTTCAAGTGACCTTTGCATCTAAATATCTTAAGGTTAAAATATATCACCATGAAAAATGTTTCTAATTATTTTAAGATCACACTTATAGTCCAAATGTCATAAATAAGGGTTAGAGTACTAGGTTTTAGCCTAATAGACACATCTACAAGTGTATTATGGTTTAAGAAAGCCACCTAGAGCTGATTATAGGTATCTCAGTCCCATGGTACAAGCCTAGACATGAAGGTATAATTAATAAGGACACATATAGGTTAAAAATGTTTCCAAATACCTCAAAGGGACCTAAAATCATATGACATAGTTTCCATCATAGGTATTCACCTACGGGACTCCCCTTTTACTCTAAGATAGTAAACTACAGTTGATTATGTATATAGTGAGCTAAAAAATGGTATTTTTGATGATTGGCATAGTTTGAGAATGGTGAGATTAAATAAAAATGATTTAAAATGACATTATTTTCTCCAATATAATATTAAATTAATGAACCAAGGATTAAAACATGCATTTGGCACCTACAGGTAGGGGAAAATACAAAAACATAGTCAACAGCTATGTTAAGTCCATCCAAGGTATGCATAAAAGGTTGAAAAATGGTTTGATGATAAAACTATAGGATAGGGAATCCATAATGACAATTACCACTTCATAAGTCTCTCATATAGTGGAGACATGGCTTTAGGAGGTTTCTATCATGATAACTTGTAGTCCATACTCATAAATCTATACACAGTCAATATTCTAAGGCTTTATCTTAGATTTTGAGGCACTTGGAGATGATAAGGGTACCAAAAAGTCCTTAAATATTTTATACATTTTCCCAAAAAAATGGATAATTACCTCATACCATCACTTTATCTGAGGTAATAGGGGAAGTGCCCTGTATTTTATCTGAGACAGAGGGCATTCCCCAAGCATGTAGTTTACAAGTTTTGAGTAAATGGATATTTAAGGAAATAAAATGCCTCCTTAAAGGTATAGTGTAATCAAGGAGTTAATTATCTCAAGCTAAAGGATGGAATTCATATTAAATAATAAGAGGGGACAATCACACAAGTTCACCCTAACTTACACCTATAGCCACCCTAATGAGCCTATCTTGGCATGAAAGGAAGTATGGATAAAAGCTATAATACGTTAGATAGGGGGTCCTTGAGAAATGGTATGTTGTTATAATAATTTAATAGATATATTTAATTTCCTAAAGTTTTTTTAGCTTCCCTTAAACCAATTATATTGAAATTGGAAGATTCCTTTGCCTTGTACAGTCAAATGAATACACATAGTGGATTGGGTTTTTGGTGTTTAAATCATGAAATAAGTAGAATAAAGTATATAACCTATTATACTAGGTGAGGGATGTAAAAATAGACCTAGTGGTGGTTATTTTTTCCTTTTAAACTTAGTACAACTCAATATATGGATTTATGTATGCTCTTAGCCTATGCAAAAGAAGGAAAAGCCCTAAACTAGAGTTTTGTTGATTCTAAGAGTTTCAACCCTCAAAATTTTCCAAAATATTATACTATGATAATTTTCATGGTTTCATAAGTTAATAAAGTGGTTTTGGTTTGGTAGGAGGCTATATGGTACAATTTATAGAATTGTTGGTGCGTTTAAGGGTTAATTAGCCCTAATGAGAGGGGTTACAAAAGAAGTGTACCCTAGGTGTGGAGTTATGGAATGGAAATTTACATATAGGTCAAATTAAATATATTTTACCTATAACTATTTTTATAATTTCTTGATTCAATATACTTTTCCATACAAGGGAAAAAACAAAAAAAAACTTCAAGTCTTAAGAGACCTTTGTGAGCCTTGTGTGTGGAATGGAAGGGTCAAGTTTGTTTTAGCATATCTAAGGTGTTAGAGAAGAAGTGAATTGAGCTTATAAGATAATATACCATATAAAAATGATTAATTTAAGCCTATATCATCTTTTGGTGTTTGAGATCTGAGAAGGTTAGCCTAACAAGAAGCTAGTGAAAATAAGAGAGGAAATTTACGAAATGGAATGAATGGTATGAGTTTGGAAATGAATGCAAGTGTCATGAACGAGGTAAATGAATTAAATAAATACCTTTAAGAGACAAGGAGAAGGTATAGTTAATAATTCATGATCAAATCTGAGAAACTCAGTTTACAAACATTGTCCCTAAAACAAAATAGAGACCTAGCCCTTTTTTGATGATGTCATATATAGTATATCAAGAGGTTTAAATGAATCCTAAGTGTCCCATAATGAATACCTAATATAGGGTAATAACCTTATAGGATAAGGTGGTTATGTGAATAAGATATCATGATGTTTAGGGGCCTTCAAATTGTACATTTGTTCATTGAATCTTTTTAATGATGTTTATAGTTTTGAACCTCAAAGGAACTTTAAAATCCAAGGTTTAAATATAAATCATATACACCTATGACAAGTGGCCAAATTAGTGAATGTAATGAGGATTTAAGTAGCTCATAGGTCATAAAAATGGTTTTCTTTAAAAATAAGGATAAAAACAACACCTACAGTTGCCTTAGAAAAGTCATAATCAAGGGGTGTTTGATACTCTTAGTGTGCTTAAAATGACATAAGGGATTCCCTTTCAAGAAGTAGGTAAGACTTAGAAGGTGTTCATTTTTTAAGATATAGCTAGGGTACATAAATGAGAAGTATTTAATAAGTCTCATGAGAAGTATTTAATAATTCTAATGAGAAGAGGAATATCACCTATAGCTAGCCCCAAAAGATAACTTACAACCAGCCTTAATAGTTAGGACTAATTCTTGTGAAGGCATAAAAGTTTAGAATAATTCAAAAAGATATATTTTTTAATTTTTTTAAAAATAATTTTATGTGAAAAGGAGGTTTATACCTCTTTTTACCATTTTTCATATCTCCAATCACTCTCTTACCATACAACATGTTATAGTTAGGCTACAATCAAGAAAGTGGATGTTATCTCATGTAGAGACATAAATATTTTCAAACACATTATGGGAACATATTGAATTTTTAATAATTCAAAAATAAGATATCAACTAATATAATATTTATGTGTTTGAAAACTCCATAATATATCCTTAGGTATATTTTGTACAAGCCTTAGTCCAAGGTCATGTTAGAGTCAAGGTGAAAGTGTATGTATTAAAATATTTTTAATTAAGATTGTCATGGTAGTCGTGGGGTTGTAAATCTTAGTCATGGTATTATCCTTTCATTCCAAGATGGTAAAACATTACCCCTTTCACATTTTAATCCTCATTTATAGTGTTTCCAATTTATGTTGAGAAGGTGCTAAAGGTATGTAGGTTGAATGTTTGAAGAAATTTCCCCTTTTGTTAAAATTTTTGAACATTCCTCTATACAATCATTTCACCCCCTCCATATCTAATTATAACTAATAAAAAGTGGTATTCTTTGTCTTCCAAGGTTTATAAAAATCATAAAATAAGGTATATCATCTGAAAAACCATCATATAGATTGGCTAACTTCATTCAGCAATACCATGACTGACTCAATCATGGGTTTGCCCTATGAATAACAACTTTGTTATTCCCAATTATGGATTTATAATTAGGGTTATTCTAGATTACTATTAGGCCCTGGTAACATAAAATAATTGTATTTAAATACCAAAACCCTACTTGCATTTTTCTACTAGTTGTGACCTTGTCATTTAGAGTAGTAGGATTGTTTGAAAGTCATAATTTTATAGTTAACAATATCAATTAGTTAAATTTTTGTAAAATCATGACTCACAGCTCATAGATTTGATAGTCTAGTCATGGGGTTGTGCATTTTGGTCATAATATTGCCCAATGTATTCATGGTCTTAGATAGACTTACATGTTTATTAAAATTTGAATTGATAAGGCTTTTATTGCATGTCCCATGAATATTTTATAACCCCAATCTGATATATAAATAAATTATTTTAGGGAGGGGTGCCATTTTTAATTTTTATCTTAAATTCAATTGTATTATTAAACAATCACTTAATATTGTTCTTTTTTTCTTGTGAATACTTGTTTGTGTGTGTGGGGGGGGTTATTGATTTGTAAATAATTTTTTGTATCATGATAATCACACATAGGTAATTCTAATGGTCAATTAATCATATCATTCATTTTTCTTATATATTGAGCCCTTTGTTAGGATACCATGTGACATGGATTTCATCACCATGAATGAAGCTTAGTACATAGGGGTTAGTGTCTTAGATTTCACCACCGTGTCTAACCAAAATCCATGTTTCAATGGAGTCTAAATATTAGGAGAGATACCATTATGGCCTAAGTGGAATTCCCCATAAAGGGTTTCATAGAGTTAGTGGTGATCAAGCTCTATGACCTAGGGTAGTTATGCATCCTCTTACATAGACTTGGGTCTCAATATACCATCATGTATATCAGGGACTCTCCTAGATCCTTCTTTATACCTTAGAGTAGGGTAATTTAGCTGTAATAGGTGTTCCATAATAAGATTTAATATCAACTTTGAAGTAGCCATTGAGTGCACATAGGGTTGAGAGGGTTCAATCTATTCCATAATGTGTCACAAGCCTACAACCTCACCTATGTAGCTATTGGATGGTGTGGGCATCAAGTTACACACATATATAGTTTAATAATTTAGGATTGTGCTTGTGCATCATTTTTGATGTGTTGTGATGAGACACGTAGTATTTTCTAGTTGAATCATCCACACCTATATCTTGTGCAATACTTTAGAGGCCTCTAGGTTTACATTTACTATTCCATCATCATCTTAATTTAGGCACTCATATTTTCTCCTCATTTGACACTCCACACCTAGTCTTCATATATTACCCATCTCCCTTGATCAGTATTTGGTCATCTCCTCTACATTCACCACCCATATAGTATCTACCTTAAAGATCCATTTTTGACACCTTTTAAAAATTTCATGTCTTTTATATTTGACCACTATTGTCACACTATCCATATCCATTTAATTCACCCAAAAAACATACCCATATAGTACCATCTCCCTTTCATAATAGTTTGTATAATTTGACTAATCTTTGACAACTACACTACCCTATAGTCACACCAAATTCATCTTGCATTCATCTTTTAATATCCATCCCATCTACATTCATAAACATCGTGTATTTCATTTTTTTGTATTGTGATAAATATTTATCACACCCCCCCATACCATCCACACATTCACTTTATCATCCTACATATATATTATAAGGACCCTCTCCTTTATATCCATCCCATAACACTTAGTATCCATCTGCATTTCATACCTTTTCATGTTTATCTTCTTATAGTAACCATCCTATTACAGTAACATTCATCCACTTTCCAAAACATTATTCATCCTCTCAATTATCTATCTCTCATTATACTACATCTTACCTATCTCATTTTCATCTATACCTATTCCATAGCACCTAGTATCCATTCCCTTTTATATTCTTTTTTGATTATTTTGATCAATTCCTATCCATTTCATAACACATTCCTCCCTAATTCATCCTATCTATATCACCTAACACATATGTAGGGCATACATACACTTTCCATATCATCATCCATCACCTTTATTATTTGCCTCTTATTTTCATCTAATATCCATCCCCTTTTCACAACCTATCTTGTTTATTTTGATCACTCAATCATCCGTCTCTTCTATATAATTTTACTTCTCCTCTTCATGTCCTTTTTTCTAGTATATGTATCTCTCATATCCATATGTGTCCCCATATCTATCCACATCATAATGAACTTAGTACACATCTTCAATCACATCCTCATATATTTATCATCTCTCACATTCATATAGGATAGATTAAATACCCTCTCACCTCATATCCATTTGTATAATTTATATCCTATTGTCTCATATCCACCCCTTTTTCCATTTATATTATTTTATCCCCTCATAATTACATAATCCACATAAAGCCCAATTTTTATATCTACTATCTAACCCTCCTACCATGTAATATCTTCATATAACACCCTTACTTCACCCAAACTAGTTTGTATATACTATTTTATTCCCTACCCATTCAAATATTTTCATCTATCATCCTCATACCATATCACATTTCATATAGTGTTCATTATCCTTCACATCCCCATATATTAAATTGTGTCTTGGTCGTCACTTAATCTTTTATATCTATCATCCATATCCACTTGAGTATCCATTCTATTTTACCACACCACTCTCTCTCTCTATATATATATATATCTCATATAACCACCAATTTTATATGATCTCTTCACCCTACATTTATTTTGTATCTTGAGTAGGTGTTTTTGTCCAATCCTTTACTCATCACCTAATATATCTTACATCTTCTTGTCCTCATCCCATTTTATTTAAATACTAGACTTTTTCCTAAAACAAAGGTCTTAAGTGGTCACTTGTCTTTCTCAGATCATTGATTATCACCCCTCTTGACTTTAGATTATCATTAAACATAGTCTTTTAATATGATAGTCTATCACCCATCACTATATCTACTAGGTACTTGTGTCCTCTAACACCCATCAACTTGTTTGTTTTCTACTAGACAAAAATATTTGATCCCATCACTTTTCTCTCATCCTTGCTAGATTAATCTCTTAAAGGACTTTATCTCTTGTTAATTCTTGGTCATCCATATTCTTATATCATCATCCCATTGACCACTAAGGTTTTAGTCCTTAGATGGAAATATTATTTGAAGACTCTAATCTCATCCATCATTTTTCATCACAGCCATTTCTTCACAATGGTCATCCATACCCAAGCTCAACTCTAAATTGGACAAGGCTCTAACCAAGAAAAAAATCCACTAGGGCATATGATGGATCCAAATTAGGAATATGATGAAAATCATAGTGATATATACACACCAATGGAAGAAAATGAAAGATTTAATCCCCTCCAAGATGATTAAGAAATATCATTGATTGTTACCAGTATGAGAATCAAGATCATGTCTTATCCCATGTTATAGAGATAGGGGGCACCTTAACTTCTACCTTTTATCATATCCTCTTTCATAACCTAATCCTCCCATCAAGACAAAACTCACCCCATCAACATGATAATTTTAATCCTTAAGATGAAGAAGGTGTAGATCATGGGTTTCTTGAAGAAGAGGAACACCCACAACCTCTTCATAACAACCTCAATGAGGCTAATAGGAGACATGATATCATTGAGGATCACCTAGATTAGTTTACTGAATAAATTAACCTATTACTTTGAAATCAATGTCCATCATCACCTAGGCACAATAATACCAACAACAATGCCCATAATAATACCATTAACAATCCCCTTAATACTAATAACATAAATAATACTCATAATACCCATATCACCCACATCCCTTAAGGAAGTCAAAACCAAACTAATAACCCTCTTAGGGATCCCTCTTTTTCCCAAGAATGGAAAATGATGAAAGAGACTCTCCAACAAATAGATCCTAGATCACAAGCCCATAAGTATAAATATGAAGACTTTATTTTGTCACCATTGGACATGAACATTTTACAAATTCCCTTTCTTGCACACTTTTATGTACCCAAATTTTAAAATTATAGAGGAAATGGAGATCATAGAGACCACATCCAAGAATTATGTGGCTTGTCGTGAAGTCACTTATGAATATGCCTATTTATTGTGACTCTTTCTTAAGAGTCTTATAGGCCCAATTATGGAGTGGTTCATGCACTTACCAAAACGGTCAATTTCTAGTTCTGGAGAACTAACAGAGCAGTTTGTTCAAAATTTATTATGTAATGTAAAGCATGATATTTACATCATTGACCTTTATAATACTAAGAAATAAAGTGGAGAAAATTTGGCCTATTTTATGCAAATGTGGCATAGTTTGGTAAGCCCTTTAAGGTGTATCATGCTCAAGTAGGAATTAGCCAAGATATTCATGGAAAATATTAATACATAACATAAATATGAATTAAAATTACAATGTGACAAGACCTTAGATGAAATCATAGAAAATGGCACGTAAATAGAAAAGGCTCTCATAAAAAAAGGAACCATCAAGTTATAGTCTCATAATGAACACAATACAAATCAAGATAATTATTTTTTGGCAAGTCAAAATTCTTCAATAAGAATAAAAATGTTGTGGGTGATGGGGTAACAGATTCCAAGACACAACATGTGCAAACAATCTAAAAGAAGGGCCACACATAATGCCCTAATGTCTTTACCATCAAATTTCTTAGAGGCAATCTTAAGCCTCACATAGGCAAAATAATACTTACAAGTTTTAGATTCCTAAGAGAGAGTCTTAGATAAATTGTTCACTACCAACACAATCACTCTACCTGAGATCAAACCTATAGAAAATCATCAACCAAAACCTAATTGGTACCATGAAGATGATTTTTGTAAGTATCATAGGGTAAAAGGACATGATAATGAGAAGTGTATATAATTAAAAAATTATATCCAAGATCTTTTAGAAAGGGGTGATATCGAGATTGAGGGATAAGTTCTATAAAATCAATCAAAAAATCATCACCTTAGAATTTATAAATATCCTCTCCCAAAGCATGATCAGAGGAACCAAAGACCCCAAAAAGACTAGGGTCAGGTATCATCTAATCAAACTGATTATCATAATGTTATATACCATTACATTAATACCATAAAAATTTGAAAAATCCAAGAATACACTCCACCTTCATCCCCCATCTTGAAAATTAATAAGGCCACTATTGATTGCATAGTTACCACTCGATGCAATAATACTGTAATTCTCATGGCACCTCCTCAAGATCCTTCCACCTTATTTGATGCCCATAAGGGGAATATTTATAAGAAATCCTCAAGTAGTTCAGATAAGTATTATGATATCATTTAGTAGTTATAAAATACTCCCATTAAAATATCCTTGATATAAATTATAAAAACATTAGCCTTACATAAGGAGATATTAAATCAAGTGTTGAATGATTTGAATGTACCCAATGACATAGATACTAATAGTTTTTAAGTAGTAGTGGCACATTTATCCCCATTGCATCAAGTTATTTTTACAAATTGTGATATACCTTGTAATATCCCATATCATAATTATCCATTATACATTAAAGTTACCATCTCCCATCATTGAGTTTCCCATGTCCTAATAGATGGAGGATCTGCACTCAACTTATGTAATTTGGACTTTCTAAAGAAATTGGGTTAATTTGAGACATATATTAGGCCCTCTTTAATAATTATTATAGATTATTATGATAATTAGATACCATCATTTGGGACCATTTATCTTCCTATTACCATGGGACATGTAGTTCATCAAACTTGGGTTGATGTTATGGATGTAGAATTACCATATAACATGTTGCTTATAAGACCATGGATTCACAAAATACAAATTTTGACATCCACTTTGCATTATTATTTAAATTTCCCCAATTTATTAATGGAGGTCACCATTATTGGATTCATAGACCATCTCTATAACTATTAGATAGATCAGTCATTACCTTCATCACCTTACCTTGTCACTGAAAACACTATCATAAGCCCAAAAACTACCAGGTATATCTCTCCAATTCAATTAGAATCCACATATAAATTATATATTGATGTTACATGACTAAAAATCACATTTATAGGTTGTAGATAATATAATTACAAAACATTTTTCATTGGCAATCTACCCCTATCTCCACATAGTTATGGGTCCCTGGCTATGAGGAAGAGTATCTCATTAAGTATCAATTTGGGCTAAGAAATTTTTAAATTATTATATTTTTGGTTGATGACTAAATTGAATATTGAGATGATTCTTGGATCATTATGGATGATGAATCTCTCATCTCTCCTAAGCAACATTATCCTAGAGTCTATAATATGATGGAAAACATGTAGTACAAAACAAAGGGATTGGGAAAACAAGAGAAAGGTTGTCTAGAACCTATCATCATTTAATAAAATCCAAAATATTTTGGATTAGGGTATAAAATATATGATGATTACCCAAATAAAATCATCATGTATTCCCTTTTAACCAATGAGTCATCTCTACTTGATGAGGATATTGAAACAGGATCTATCTATAGTCACTTCAAGGAGCTTGTTGCCACCAACCCCTTCCCCAATATAACTATATCCATCATCAATTTATCCCTATAATATCCATCCCTCATATACTAGGAATCAAATTAGGAACCCACATTTGACACATTTCAAAATGATGAGACCATTTTGGAGTACATGGGAGCTAAAGACTGCATGCCATCTGGAGATCATAAAAAGGGATTCTATATTAATCTTTGTCAATCAACATATTTTGGGGAACAAAAAACATCTCATGATTAAAGAAAGGATGAATACTCTAAAGAATAAGGAGATCCTTCCAAATAACTGGATGAACCCCCATATAGTTCCTTCACACTAGAAGATTATTTTGATATTGATACTGAACTACCAAGTTGCTTCACCTCCAATGTTCCAAAAAACTCATTACCCTTTATTTACAAGATCAATCACCCTCACTTATTGATGATGTGATAAAATTTAATATAAACATTGACTAACATCCCAAAATAGTGAAACTAGGGGCATCTCTCATGACAGAGGAATGTGAAGTCCTTATCGAGATACTAAAGGAATTTATTGACATATTCACAAGGAGCTATATTAACATGCTAGGGTTACACCCCTCATTTGTGTTATACCACCTATTTTTACATCCAAATGCAAAACATATCAAATATAAATTACAAAATATGCATTTTAAGTTGGAATTACTAGTCAAAGAGGAATTACAAATAATTTTAGAAGCTAGATTTATCCATCCAATCAATTATTCAGATTGGATCTCTATTATTGTTCACATCACAAAGCCACAGGGTAGAATCTATATATGTAATGAATTTTAGGATATAAATAAGGCATGTCCTAAAGATGAATTCCCACTCCCTAATATTGACATGATTATAGATTCAATAGCTTGGTACAAAATTCTTTCCCTCATAGATATCTTCTTACGATATAATCAGATCAAGATCACCCCTAAGGATCAACATAAAGCAACCTTTATCACTCCATGGGGATGTTTTATTATCCAGTCATGTCATTTGGCCTCAAGAACATAGGAACCACTTATCAACGAGCTATGACTGTTCTCTTTCATGACATGATGCATAACATTTTAGAAGATTATGTTGATGATATTTTAAGGAAGTCCCATTTATGGTCTGAGTACCATGTGGTCCTCAAAATAATCTTTAAAATATTGTGATAATAAAAGTAAGGATAAATCCCAAAAAGTTTGTCTTTGGAGTAACTTCAGGTAAATTATTGGGATTTATAGTCTCAAGAAAGGGCATTGAGGTAGACCTAGCAAAAGTTAGAGCAATAAAAAAAATTGCCCCCACCTTGTAATCTCAAGAACTTCACATCCCTTAGGGAAAACTTCAGGCTATATGGAATTTTATCTCTCAACTAGCTGATAAATGTCAGCCCTTTACTCATGTATTAAATAAGTGGACTACATTCAATTAGAATGAAGAATTCCAATAAGATTTTGCAAGATTAAAATAATACTTGGAAAATCCACATATTTTATACCCACCACTTTTGATAAAGCTTGTGCTCCTATACATTTCAACAATCCCATGCACCATTGGTGCTCTCCTTACATAGCACAATAATCAAGGTAAGGAGCAAACTATATATTAACCTAGTCACACATTGATATCATATGAGTTAAATTATACTCCTATTTAAAACACATATTTAGCCATAGTTTTTGCATCATAAAAGCTCTGACATTACATGGTTAATAATCATATATAGCTTATTGCATAATTTGATCCCTTAAAATACTTACTATCCAAGACAGTGCTTATAGGTCAAGTAGAAAAATAGATAATGTCACTCATTGAATTCAACATTGAGTATATAGATCAAAAATCTATAAAAGGATAGGTCATTGTAGATCAACTAGTAGAGGCACCTTTAGAAGAAACTAATCCAATTGCAACAAATTTATTGGATGATTCCATCTTGAATACCTTATAAGTAGATAGGTAGATGTTATACTATGTCTCATTTACTATGCATGGATTTGGGGTAAGCATCCTCTTTGTCATCCCCCAATGTGATCTTATTCCAAAAGCATTATGCCTTGCCGTTTCATGCACTAATAATATTTTAGAGTATGAAGCTCTAATAGCTAGACTTCATCTAGCTATTCAATGGAACATCTAGTAACTAAAATTATTTGGGGACTCATAATTGATTATAAAACAAGTCAATGGCTAATTCCAAAAAAAGGATAAAATATTGCTTCCTTATAAATAATTAGTGGATGCATTAACGACTAATTTTTTGTCTATAATATTTGAATAGGTTCTATGAGGAAGTATTAAAGTAGCTGATTCTATGGCCACTATCAACTCTCTCATTAATCTCTATGAAGATGTTTTGGAAGCTAATTTTTTGATTAAACACTTGATTATTTTGACCTATTAATCATTGGCCCTACTTTAGATCTATGCAATTAATGATCCTAGTATCCTATGGTACCATGATATTTATAGGTACCTTCATGATAATATCTTTCCCCTAACCTCAACCACCATCAATTCATATCCTTTATCCATTTCACCACCCAATACACAATCTTTGGTAGTATGCTTTATTGTCATGGATATGATGGTACGTTGTTGAGGTGTTTAACATTGAAGGAGGTGTCTTAGGTAATCAAAAAATTCTATGATGATATCTATGGAAGGAACATTAGTGGAATGGCCCTAGCCAAAAAGATCCTTTAAATTGATTACTACTAGCCAATAATAGACCATGATTCTTGTTAGGATGTGCATAAATGTGTATCATGTTAGAAGCACATAAACCTCATCCATATTCATGTAAAAGAGTTACAACCTATTACGAGTCCTTGGACTTTCTCCATATGGGGCTTAGATTTAATTGGCAAGATAAATCCTACTTCATTAAATGGTCATAAATTCATTATCATGACTATGGAGTATTTTACTAAATGGGTCAAAGTAATGCCACTTATTTACATAATAGGCCTCCAAATTTCCAAGTTTATTATTAATCAAATTATTTGCCATTTTGGTAATCCTAGTAATATAATTTCAAATAATGTCAAATCATTCAAGAATCAATAAGTTGAAGGTCTATGTCAAAAATATCATATCACATAGCATTTACCTCTCCATATTACCCGCAAGGCAATAGATAAGAAGAAACAACTAATAAGACCCTCACCAAGATTCTAAAGAAGACCATCAATTAAGCTAGAAGAAACTAGCACACTCAATTATATCCAACACTATGGTCTTATTAAACAAGTGTCTACATTCCTACTAGGGCAATTATATATACTTTAGTCTATGGGACTGAATTGATATTTCTAGTAGAAGTAGAACTCTCCTCTCTAAGACTCTCACTAGAAGGAATCATTAGTGATCATAATCTCAAATCAAAGTGGTTACAAGAACTAAAAATCCTTGATGAAAAGTGATAGAAGGCCTTGGACCACCTTTAATTATACTGAAATAAATTAAAGGGATAATACCATAAGAAGATTCAAGATAGGGAGTTCTCAATTTATGAATTAGTCCTAAAAGAAAATTAAAAACACCAATGTAAAATGAGATAAGAAGGGGAATTTTGAATCCAATTGGTTAGGTCCTTATGTCATTATTTCTAAGTTTGGATCAAGAGTATCTAACTTAGTCATACTTGATGGAAAAGAGTTATATGATCCCATGAACATTATGCATCTCAATCATGTCTATACCTAATCCAGATATCATTATCCTCTATCTATGGGGTGCCCTGTATCTACTCTACCCATCCATTTCCTCACCCCATCAATCCAAAAAAAATGTTTAATGATGAAAACTACCTTTTTGACACCTTAGGAAAGTACCATGAGGAAAACTAACTTCTATCATCATGGTAAAATCACCCTAACCCTAGTCTAAACAATGGGAATCCATCATCAATATTGGGACAATAATGTAGGACAACTACTTTATTCAAAGGAAAGGACATGACTTATCAAAAACTATTTATTGGAGGGATCTCTAGATTCACTAATCCAAACTTTATTCATACATATATCCCCAAGTCCCATCATATCCTCAACACCCTCAAATACCCTCCCAAATCTTCTTTGACACGTATGTATCCTTTTAGCCTCACAAGCGACATCCCATTCCCATATTATTGTTAATAAGCCTCAATATCACACATTTCCACATAAAATCATCATTATGAAGAGTTGCAATATTTCAAAATTTTATTTTTAGGTATCCCAAAATACATTATGACCACTAACTCTTGAGGGATTATCACGAACCTCATTTTGAAACTTGGTTAGTCTTTCACCATGACATGAGCTACATCTCGGGTATATCATGTATATAATTCTCACATCATCATTCGATCCCTTATCCATATCCACTCTTAGTCATATCATCACTCATCTTAATCATTGTCTTATAGTTTATTTTATGTGATTGTGTGTTTTATATATGTGTGCTACATTTTTGTGTACATATTTAAATGTTTTATTTAAACTAGTTTGCAAGTATATTTTTCATTGTGTTAGCTATTTATGGGAACACAGATGGCATGGGTGACCCTTGAAGTTTTTATTCATAAAGGGTCATATCTCAAATAGAGTTCCCCATGCATATTTTCTACCATGCCTAGGACCTATCATATCCTTAGCACATGGAAAATAAGATGCAATATTAAAAAATATTTCATGTTTCCACACTTTGACAAACTTTCAAAATTTCCCATCCTATCTTAATCAACCTCATATCCTAGCTCCTATCCCACCCTAATCACTCTTCTATCCTAACCCCAATTCCATCCCACCTATCCTAATCTAAGGTTTAACACACCAACACCTATCCCCTTATCACCCTACCTCTATGGTGCATGAGGATTTATAATACCAATACTATGGATGAAGTGAACTAAACACGGGATTGATCTCATTATAACATAATCACCCCATGAAGGCATAATGGGTAACCATCATGATTCATACTCAAATCATATCATATCATCCATATATCAATAAACATCTCAAATCATGTCATATAACAACATGCATAAGAATAAAACAATGTTACATCATAGAATATACAAAATATCCATCTACTATCACTACGTCATCAATAAAATACTACATCCATAGTAACTATACATCATCATTACATCATCCATGTCTCTCATAATGTGAATTGATAACATATAAAGCTAATAAAATATAAAATCACATATAATATAAATGGCATCATAATATAAAATAAATAAATTCATCTCATATCCATAAAAAAATAAACAACATCCATACATCACAATAAATCCTCATCATATATAAATATCAATGTCCAAAATACAATATCTACATGGAATCCATGTCAAAAGATATGATACAATCGCATGAGCCCATGGGGAAATAATGAGTTATAATAGAAAAACTCCCCTATACATATACATCCAAAGTCAAGGTTGTGGCCTTGGTGGCCTCAGTGGTCCACCACCACCTCTAAAAGGATGTCAAGCAAATGATTGCTTGGTACAAAAAGAACCTGCACACTGACCATGTAATATGATGACCTCATATAAATTCCTATAATATTGGAGCTCTTGATTAAACAACATAATGTAACTCATCATCCCTATCATACCCTATGCTTTAAAACCCTCATCAGCCTCATATTTAGCTCTCTCTACTACTGCTAGCTACCTAGTCAAAGTCTAAATATGGGCATGTTATTGTGTCACCTATCCATGTAATCTTATCACCTAGCCCTATAATGTATCAATATATCATATAGATTTGGTGATTTATGTGTCTATCTAAATAATCTAAGACAAAATCAATAACTTATGTCTATAGCTAAGTCACTTATATGTCTCTTTGATCAATTTGAGCATGTAATACATCAATCTACCCCTATGCCTACACCAACAAACTATCACCCTGCATAGTCAAACTCTAAAGGTAGACTTATAACTAATATTTATCATGTGTGATCCTAAAAATATTTTATAAATAGGCCTAAATATTACCTTACAATTGATTCACTAAGTCCTATTCCACCTCAAACATTGATGACTGAGAAGGACCCACACCACTACCACTACCCATCTGAATCTATTGATGGGCCACTCCCTATGATCCCACCTATTCATAAGCCTATTAATCCACCTATTATACCACTATAACCCTACCATAAATATCCACATCCATGGAATCATGGCCTTCCCCTCCATATTATATGCTTAACACTAACACCTATCTCCTCCACCTCACTCTCTTCTAGATCCTTATGCGAGCTTGAAGAACCCTCCTCACAACACCCCTCTAACTCACAATATGAAGTCATATCAATAAAATAAAAAACCATAGATGCCACTATGATACATATGCTGATGTCACACTTTGATCTAGAATAGGTGTATAAAATCTCACTAGATGGGTGTAATCCTATCATACATTGTACATGCATTAGCTCTCTCAGCAGGCCTCCCCCAGTATGGTCTCTCCCACTTGTTGTGATAAAAAAAAGTGATTGGGGTGTGACACATCCTAAATAAATCCAAACTTGTGTTAAAACTGATCTAATTGATATATCTTAATAATATAATCTCATTGACCTATAACATAACATGGTGTGAGTATATACTACATCCACACATCATCAATCCAATCAAATTTGATCTCCCTATAAGGCATTCATATGATATGCTCCGGGAAAAAACTATCAAAGGGCTCCTTATAATAATGCATCTCCTCTATATGACCCAAATGTACTCCCAATATCACATGCCATTGAAATACCATTATCTATCTAGGTGCTAGTCTTACAAGTCTACCTAATGGTCATTGGATCATGATATGCTCATAAATCCAAATCTATAATAGTAATGATGGTCCAAAAATCTATGCACACCTATAAGCACCCAAATTTAGATCCTTGTATAGGTGCACCAAAATGATAGGTCCCTAGGTGAAAAAATGATTATCATGATTCATCTTGGCTACCACATCACCCAAGCCAAGATGAAACCACCATTCACTCTTGTCTAGAAAAATAATGTTGGACACAAGAGCCATAAATACTAATGTTAATCTATCCAAAGTCCCCTCATGATGTCATCTATCTAGATTAATAAAACTATCTCACATTTTTATTTATAACCTATTTCCTAATCATTTTAATGTTTGCATTAATGTACAAGACTACCAATAAATCCTATCTCCTTGTATGGGAAAATGGAAAATCTTGTAAACATCCTCTAATTTCACAATCATCTCTCTAGTAATGAAGTAGAATGTACTCATATTTTAGTGTCATCACTCCACCAATGTTATAATCAAATCTTGATCTATGCCAATTTATGACATCATCGATACATCATGAAGATAAACTAACTTTAGCACTCCATACTCCTCAAGATTCATGCTTCACATCTCATGTAGCACCTTGAGATGTCATGATTAGGATGCCAGTATGCCCAAATCCTATTACACCAAAATAATATCTAACTATCACTCAAAAAAGTCACCACATCTATACACCTAACCTATCTAAAACACTCATGTCTCACCTTTCATTCAAATCATCTCCCGAGTCCTACCCAAAATACCTAAGAACCCCCTCACTCATAACACATCCAATTAACCTATAAATTCCCCCTTTAACTAACTAACTTCATCTAACTACCTCATTTATCTAAATTTATCCTTCCACCTTTCTAACCCCTAATCTAACCTTATCTAATCTCATATTCAGTCACTTTTTCCCTAACCTACAATCTTGTTATTCATGACTCATGAGGTTGTAATCCAACCATTCCTTAATCATGGGGTTGAAACCTTACCATTTCCTAAGTGCAAGGTTCGAAACCCACTATTCCCTACCTATAAGATTATAATCTCACCATTTTTTACTAGTGGGATTTCAATCCTACAACTTACCCTAACAACCCCAGCATTTGCATTAATAACCCCATGATTGAAGGCAAAATCGTTAGTGATGGTATTGTCAGACTATAATGGATAACATCTCTTTCTTTTAAAATCCACTTTTAAATCTACATAAAAACTACTCAAAATCACAAAAATATAGATTTAAGGGTTGTTTTCTCATTATAGTTCCAACCTCAAAATCTCTCTAGTGCTCTTGGACTCTCTCATCATGGTGGGAAGATTGAGGAATATGATCTATGTTTTTTACTTTAGAGCTCTATTCACCAATGATAAAGAGTACAAATAACCCCAAACCTAGCTCTTTTATCCTGTATGATCCCCCTCCCCCAACATCCCCCTACTAACATCCCCTATTCACTTATCCATGAATACTTATCTCATCACCTTTAATCATCTATTACTGACATCTAGGGGCATGACATGCTCACAACCCTTCTCATATCCCTTATCCTACATCTAGAACTACATCAACCTGAGGTGTTTTTAGACTATATAGGTAGCACCTGGTCCCATTCATGACACCTAAAGATAGCAATGCCACAATTTATCCCCTATCACTATATCATTACTACATCTTTCAATTATTAATCATGTATCATTTTTAAGCCCCAAATCTTATGCAAAGTGGATTTTTTATCACTGATCACTAGTCTTTATCCTTTTATCTCTTTTTGATTTTCCCATAGCATGCATCCTTGCTACCAGACTCATCATTAGCTTGAACCCATCATATTTTAATTAACCTTATTTTATCACTTAATCAATTTCTAGACAGTTGTCACTTATCTAGACCCATCACTTGAGCCACTTCATTATCACTATTAGGGCATCTATTCGGTCAACCTATCTAGTTCTAACACCTGTCCTACCTCAAGTTTCCTTTTGCGTGACCATCCAAGTTGGTTTTATCCCTACATGCTCCATCGAGGGGGAATCATATCTTAATAATTCTAATATTATCTAAAATTATGGTTTTTCTTTAAAAGAACATTATTCATTTCACTTCACTTCTATTGTTATACCCTTTCAAAGAGGGGGAAATTTTATAAATTAAAGCATGCTCACCCCACTAATTACATTAATTATTACTAATTAGCTTAACTTCCATATGTACTAACTATATTAATTATTAGCCTTATACCCATATCCCATTCCTATATCCCACATAACCTTTACCATATATTAAAATCACTTAATCCCCTCATTAAACACATAATAGACCCTTTTACCTACTAACCTATTTCTTGAACCCACTAGCCAATTCAAAACTCCAAAATAATTTACCTACCCACCCACCACCCCATCTTAGCCTCTATTAAAGCCCTAAACCCTATGGGGATATTTCTAGAATTGGAGGATTCTATAAATTTTACCCAATCTAACCCCTTTCTTTAGAAATTTCTAATTTTAGAGATTTCCATGGAATTAAAAATTCCATGGAAATTTCCTAGCCCTAGATCTCAAAGGCCCAAATTTGAATTTAGACCACTGAGTTTCCCTCCCTTTGCCTATAAAAATAAGCTCTCCCTCCACCCTCAAGACTAATGAGAAATTATCCATCAATCTATCAAGCTCTATTATAGCATCTATAACAACATTATATCATCCATTCAAGGCCATTATCCTCATCACACATGCATTGGAAGCCATTCTCAAAGTCTCACAAGCAATCCAACAATCAAGCCTTTGATATCCAATCATACTAGTACAAATCCTAGAATAAAGGCATGAGAAGGTAAAGATGATGGTAAGAATTTTATATTGGCTCTGATTTATATCCTCTATCCATTCCTACTAGTGTTATCAAGTTTGAGTTGTTATTGTTGTTTTGGTAATATTACTTGAAATTAAAATTTGGTGCATAGAAAGAAATGAGAGAATGCTATCAAGGTGTGAGGTAAAAAATGTTAGGTTTAACAAGATTCTAATGATAAATATGATTGGAACACCCCCACACTATAAGTGATCAATCCATGGCATTCTCTCATATCATAGTAGGAGATCAAGAAGAGGATTTCAAGACAATCAACAGTCATGCAAAAGACTACATAGTCAAGGTTTATAAGTATATCTTAGGTTTTAAAGGATGTTGAGAGTTGTTTCACACATGGAACAACATATAAAACCAATAAGGGAATTATTTTTCCATCTCATGGAGATCTATAACATGTAATAAAATAATCAAGTGGTCATAAAGGTGTTATGAGGACTAACATATAGGCCTATTCTTTAGACCACTACATATAGTGATGAGGGTTTGAATGCCAAAAAGACCTATAAAGTGATGGAAACCTACATACACTAATAATTCATATCAGTTAATAATTGATATAATCTCAATGTAATGAACATAGTAAATTTTCCTAAGAACACCACCTATAACTCTCTAATGGAACTCAATCCTATTTCCAAATGGGAGTGAAGAGGAGGTTTTCATGATAATAAAGAAGAGTTCCATGATGATGTAAAGGTTTCATAAAAATGAGAAAATTATTCATGATTAAAATTATCATGTAAATAAATATATAGGTCAACGTCTCTTCTACATTTAAATCACCTTACTAACACACATCTAAAACCATTTAAGGTTAAAGGACCTTTAAGCATCAAGAAAAGTGTTAAGGCTAGTTGTCTAATAAATGGGTTTCATGAAGTGTTTGGTGGTCATAAGGGAAATTAATAGTGTGAGGTGGAAATAATAAAGGACAAAAGTGTTCCAAAACACTTGTACACACTCAATCACCCTAAAAGGATTACCCACAAATAGGCTTCCTAAAAAGGTGAGGTCTAGAAGAGGTGGTATGAAGCTAAAGGTAATCTAGTGAAGGCTAAAATCATGAAAGGAGAGGTTTAATGGAATTTAAAATAAAAATAATCATGATAGGGCACAAATCAAGGAAAATATGAAGAAAATTTAGTTATGAAATTTGACCAGATAGACACGTGTCACTAGCTTCTGGTAATATAGGCCTACAATCCAAAATATGTAGGATTTAATCATGAAATTTGGTGGAGAGACTCATTATGACATAATATAAAAATTAAAAATATTTGTTAGGTTTTTTTAAAATGTTAAATATTCACTATTTTATTATAGTCAACCCTATGTCTAATCATGATCAACATTAGAGCCTACCTTGGAGGAATTAGTCATTTTGGGACATCTATAGGTTGAGTCAAATCATGAAATTTGGTAATAATAATATATATCACATGAAATAATAAATATAATCTAAATATTGATATTATATATTGTTATTATAGAGTGATATTGTAGTCAAGAAGGTATCCATTAGAGACAAGTTGAAGTTTTGTCAGTTTTAGGTGCTAAAGAGTAGTTAGGCCTTAAAGAGGTCTTAATATCATATAATATGATGTTGTAAAACTATATTTTCCTTTATAATTTATCACATTTAGGTATTTTAATCAAAATTTTGAATAAATACAAGTTTTGGCTTGAAATAAGCATACATGTAGCTCAAGGTAAAATTTTATAAAAAAGGCCTATAGTATAAAGTACATATCCAAAAGACTTGAAAATTGATAATATCGGTCCTAATGACCTTATATATATATATATATATATATATATATAATCTTGGAATGTCATTTTTTTAGTGTAAGTGGATGTTGTTTATACACAGTCCCTTTTATGTCTCATAATGGTCACTATTGGTGCAGGCATACTTTTTGGAGATTTAAGGTGTGGTTAAGGTTTAAAATCTTGTATAAGTATTTTAAAATTATTTAAGTATGTTTTTAATCCCATTAAACACATTTAAAGAGTGTCCACGCTCCAAACTCCATGTAAACCCCATAAGTAAGCTCAAAACCCCACAAGCAGTCTCAAAGGCATAAAAAGCTAAGTTGGATTTTGATCATTTGGAGAAGTTTTATGAGAATTTCAAGGTTAAATTAATATTTTTAAATAAAATAATATCAATTAAAATATTAATTTGGTCCTTTGGGGGAATTCAAGTTTTTTAGGCCTTAGACACCCAAATTTAGCCCATCTTTACATGCTCATTTTTTTCATACCATAAAGAGTTGGGACAATTGATTATAGTATGTATTTAGTATGAATATTAAATTAAAATTAATTATGTATTTATCTTGGTTAAGGTATTGAGTTTTATTAATAATTATTAAGAGTGTAAACATGTCTAGAATGTTTGCAAACCCTATAAGAAATCATCTTTATGTGTGTATATTTCCATACCTTTTGCAAGGGAGCCTAATATTTTTAAGGGTGTTGAATTGGTATTTTAAATATAGATAAATGGTAATAATTAGTATAATATAGTTACACATTGTATGAATTATCATCTTGAAGGTGAGCCTACTTGAGCTTGGAAAGGAGCTTTTTTACTAGTTTTGAGTTTTTGGACTCATGGGTCCATAAAATGGACTATGATGACATTTAAATCACATATAATGAATATATGACTCCCTATATGTCCTAAAATATATATTTTATAGAATAATATTGCACGTTTGGGTGCCTAAGAGGCCTAAAATGGCTAAAAATACTTATTTTTATAGGTTTTTAAAGAGATAAATAGTATTAAGCCATGAAAGAGGCATAATGGGACCTAAAACATCATTATATGGCACTTGGATCTATTTAAAATATTTTATATGGTTCTTTTTTGAGCTAAAGGGTCAAAAACCCAATTTTTTGACATTTTATGAAATGTTGCAATTTTAATGTTATTTTACACCATTGTTGAAGGTATTGGAGGTTTTTAAAATATTCATTTTCTTCATAATATTCATGATAGAGATGTCTAAAAGTATTTTACAGGTTCAAAAGTGGTCTTCATGGTGTGAAATTGCCTTTGGAAAAGGATTTAGGGTAGGTGGCTTAGGGTGGTTCAAGCTTGTGACCTCCATCAATGGGGTCTATGAGAGTTATAGGTTTCATGGAGTTTATTGTAGGTTAGAGGAGAAAAGTGAAGCTAAAGATATAATAAATCATCAAAAAGAAAACTTTAGAACTTAACCTCCATCATTTTTTAATCATTTTGTGTTAAGTCAACTAACTTGTTCCAAGCACCTTCTAGATGAACAAGTGGAAGGGGGTGTATAAGTCCAAAGGAGAGATATTTAGATGTTGGGGGGAGAAAGTAGAGCATTAATTGATTTTTAAAAGTCTTTGAAGTCCTTTCCCTTTTGAGTGGATTATGACATCATCATCCTCAAAAACATTTGTCTTCTAGTGTGTTTCTAAGCCTATAAGAGGGCTTGAAGGCTATTTGGACTAATCAAGGTAAGTTTTTTTAGAAGAAATTAGTTATAATTTATCCAAAGGTGGTTGAGACTTGATGTAAGTGGTTATGTCTCATTTATTAAATTCTATTTGCTTTCTTCTACTCTCTCTCTTCCCCTTATCTCCTATATCTCCCATTTTTCTCCCATTTTTGTAAGATATTCTCATTTGAAAAGGAAAAACCCTATAAAAACTTGTAATAAATAGCTTCTAAAGAAATAAAGATAATTTTTCACCTATCTCTTGCCTCTAAATTGTGTTTAGCAAGCTTGTGTATGATGGTCTTGTGAAAAAATGTTTTTCCATGTCCATTGTCCTTCTTTCTTACCTATTTTTATGTGTTTTCATGTTAGTTTCAAGTCTAAAATTGAGATATTTTCACCATTAATGGATGATTACTATGAATTTTAGAATTTATTCTTTTCTTTATGTATTGTTTGGTGAGCCTAGTTTAAGAAACACTTATGTAAATTAACTAGTTCGTGAGGTTGTCTGAACCAAAATTGTCTTATGTTGATTAAGTGTTTATTTCAAGATTATGTGATTATCAATTAATTTGGTGTATCACCATTTTAGTGTTATTAGTCATCCTATACCCCCTTTCTATCTATTTTCCAAGTAGAAGTATTAGTTTAAGTGATCTACCAAGAGGAAACTAGCCTTCTTCATAAGTTTAACCTCACTATAGGATACTCACAGCCTAAGGTTGATCTGATGTTTTAGTTGGGAGTGAGATATCCTAAAAAAATCTCCTAAAAGGGTGAAATTTTATTCTATAATAGTTATAAACACTTATCCCCTAAAATTTATGTACTCCAAATGTTATCAAAATCAGTGAATGGCCAAATGTCTTATGCTTTGGAAAATTTTGATCCAAAGTTGATCCATCAAAATTCAATAAAATTTCAAGTCATTACTAATTAGCTTGCTAAGATAACCCTTTCTGGTAATTATTCAGCTAACTATGAATTATTGAATGAATTTATAGCCTCCACATCTCAATTAGAACCACAATATCAAGTGACTCTTTTCATTGATAGATCCAAATGTGAATGTGGTGGGGGAGATAGAATTATCCTAATTCCTCCTAGGGGACACCTATCCCTTTGTCCTTTAAGCTTGATTTAAACTACACTAATAATATGGTAGAGTATGAGGCTTTAATCATAGGTCTCTAAATTGCCTTAGCTTTAGGTATTAAAATTCTCAACATATATGGTGATTCTTAGCTTGTGGTTAAGAAAATCAAAGGGATTTATCTGTGTAAGAATGATACTCTTCAGAAGTATAAAACACTAGTTGATAAATTATTATACACCTTTGAACATTATTCTATCTAAGCCACCCCTTGATCAACTAACAAATTTGTAGATATTATGGCCTCCCTAGCCTCTTTTATCTCATCTTCATTACATGAGTCTAAGTTGTTTATCCTTATTCATATGACTAATTGATCTTACTTTACCAAAACTAAACTTCCATCCATCCACCATGTGGAGGAAAATCCATCATATCTTTGGTATTCGTAGATATTTTATTATCTATCTAAAGGGATTACTCCTCTAGATCTATCTGGAAATGCTAATCGAGCCTTTTAGCATTATATCACCCATTTTTTCATATTAAGGGTGTCCTTTATAAGTATGGCTTAGAGGGAATTATTATACATTGTCTCAAAAATCATGAGGCTACCTTCACTATCAAATAATCTCATGATTGATCATGTGGAGGACACTTTAATGGGCCATAATATCTGAATGTGCTCATAAGCCCAACATTATAGTATAACTGTAACATCTAAACCATGTTGTCTCTAGGTCCTCCAACCCTATATCTCCTTATAAATATATGATAGTAAGGTAGATGACCATGAAAAAATAATGTGGTGATCTAACATGTCCATAACAACTCTAGTCAAGCTCCATGGAAATCTCCCTCCCCTAGGTCTGGGAGTACATAACAAGATATCACTAGCATCATCATAGTCATCATACCTCTCCCCACTATGGCAACTCAGTAAAGAGGATTGAAAGTGAAACCTCCAATAATAAAGATAATATCCTCTACATCATCACCATATAGGCACCTCAAATTTATGCCTCACCCTTGATCATCTATGATTACTATCAGTTTTCCCTATATTAAGAGTTTTAATATATGGTAGATGTCTTCCTCAGTAATGGTCATATCTCTAGTAGGTATCCATAAGGTCTTAGTCATGATAACCCACCACTCTGTCAAAGCTACCAATAAACTTGTGTCCTAATTAATACATCAGTAAAGATGTACCCATCTAAGCCTACAACCTCTAGGTAGACCTAGTCATCATCACTCAACTACACTTGTAATCCCTCCAGTAAGGGAAACACTCGATCTCATAGTTATAATATCCATCATTAATGTCATCAATATCCCCTATAAGACTAGAAATATCATAAATAATCTAATTTATATTAAGCCCTAGATAGTTTCCTAAGCCCTACCAATTTGGTGTGAATCAACATCAATTCTTTATGGTTTACTATTGTTCTACATCAATTGGCACCATTTTACTAGATCAACACCATTTTAATGAAATGACATTAGTTCCTTATGAATCATTACTAATTCACTCTTGAATCAATGTTGATTCCATAGTGCCATCCCCTATAATCTAACCCTAGCTCCAAAAAATCCCAAAAATCTTAATTTTTTTAAAAAACTCAACAAATTAATAAAATAATTGACCTAACTCATCTTTTGAGATTCATCATCATCATCGTCATCATCATCATCATCATTATCATCATCATTTTCTTTCATTAGTTTCCATCTCATTTCATATCACTTGCATCATTTGAGTTCTCAATCATCATTTAGGTTTTTCAAAATAGCAAATGAGCCCTTTTCTATGTAAAATTTGCTTATATAACCAACTTTGGATTAACACAAATCCATTTTAGATTGGTGCCATTTAGCTAGATCACCACCAATTCATTCTAGATCAATGTTAATTTGTCCCTTTCTTGCATTACTCTTACTCTCAAATATATCTATCCTTATTCTTTAGTCATTCATGGTTCCTTGCCATATTCACCCTATACCATTTTAGGTTTGTGGATTTCAATCCCCTATTAGTCCCACAATCTACATAAATCATGTACTCTTTTGGGTATCTCCCCTTAATGGGTCCTAAGAGTACATTCTTCCTTGATAACAATTGTCTATAGCTAGCATGCACAATGTATAGCACACCAAATTATTTGTTCAGCCAACCCTATCACTTATTCTATTGATTAGCCTTAGTTAAGTCCACATTTTTTTAGTTGTGGCATTTGATTACAATATTTACCTTAGGGCATCTTTAATTATATTATCTTCCATCCTACTAGTGAAAAACATGTGCTTCATGTTAAGCATCCATGTTTATTAGAGCCTATCTATTATTTATCCATCCCATCCATTATTCAATTTTTCAAACCCATTTCATGCTTCTTATCCTCTACCATCTCCTAGTTTGAGGGGGAATACCTCCTCACATAAACTTGGGGTAGTGGGCCTTTCATAGTTTTTGTCTCATAACATGTATTCTATAGCACTCCAAAAAAGGGGCAAATGTAGACACTATAATTTCATACCAATAGGGATGATTAGTTAGGTGTCATAGGTGTTATTTATTTATATCCCCAAAATAAACCCTATCCTAAGGTTTTATTTTATTTACTATTTACTAGCCTAGTAAATAGCCTTTACTTTTACCCCTTTACCACTCCCAACCTCCTAAAATAATTTATAACATTATAATATATCCTTGTAACCAATCTATCCCCATGTGGATTCATTACTAATAACTCCACCCATCTCTGAGCTATTCTCACCTATAGTTGAAATAAAGGCACTATTTTGGGTTAATCAGTGATGATTCTACCATGATCGGTGCCATTTTTTTGGATCGATGTTGATCCATAAATATGTAGCCTACCTTTGCATTATAGATGATAAAATTTAGAGCCTCAAATCATTGTTAAAATTATTGGATATTTTGGTGACATTCCTAATGAGAGTTTAATGGATTTTCATTACATCCAACCACATCTTTTATGTAACTCAATCTTTAATTTGCACCTATGAAGGAGTTTCATTCTACCAACATACCATTCAAAGTTAGGTATCACATTTTATTTTATCATTATCTTTAAATCAATGTTCATTTAGCTACCCATTTAATCATTAAAATAGTATTATCACCCATCTATATCCATTTTTCAACCTATTATCAAATTTATCTTGTTCTTCTCTCTATTTTATTAAACTCAGCCATAGGAGAGAATCAATATTGATTCATTCTAAATTGGCATTGATTCTATCAATCAACACCAATCCTATCAAGACTGACATCGATCTACTATGTTTAATAAATAGGATATGAGACCTTATCTTAAGCTTCTAATTTTAATCCTTTTACTACTTATTTTTATTTGAATATGGCCTTCTATTTGTAGATGACTCTACCTAGTTTAGTTCATGATGTAACTAGCATCATCGATCTCCCCATAGTTTATCAACCTTTATTTATGGATTAGAGTAATATAGCATTTGATGTATCCATTTTTTCCATCATTTATTCACCCTCCCATGAATATTATGAATAATCATTAACTATTATTGAAGATGATGTAAATTTTGATTCTACTTATTAAGAGGAATATTTCATTTACATTGCTAAATTAATTGAGGAAGAAAATATTAATTAACATTGTTATCACATTATTTATCTATTATGATTTATTTTTATTTTTATTCACTTAGTTTCATAAAAAATGTATTGAAATAATTCTAAGGAAATATACCACGTCTAAAAATTGATCTCTGATTAGGCACTCCACCCATCTCTTTTATTAATCTATTTTTGTCAAGTATTCACATGTGTGTAGGTTAGTCTTCCCAATCAATAAGGAGTTCTCACTATCACTAGATTTAATGGGTTCACAATGTCTTTTGATCCATGGTTAATCCACATAAACCCTATTTTATTTTGAGTTTTTAGGAATCCATACTTTAATTTAGAAATAAAATGAAAAACTACTTAAATAGTTCCTAGTATCAAGGCTACTTCTTTCACTACAGCATCAAGAGTTGACATGGGTAAGAGGCCAAAGATGAAGTAGAAGGAAACTTACACTCTGGTGTTAGATTGAATGTATTCACTTCAATCCAACCTCTTCTACTAGCCTTAAAATATCTATTATCCCTAGTCATAACACCTTGGTGCATTATTCTCAAGCCCCCTCTTTCCATTACCAAAGGCGGCATGGGATTTATCTTTGAATAAAAAATATCTTCCATGATATTTAATTACCATTTCTTAGGGTCCATTCACCCTTAAGTGAACTTGACCCAAGAGTGGTTGAGGGAATAATTGTTCCCATGGGACCCCCCTTTTGTCCTTCCTACATTCTATCCCATGTCCCTTCCACCTCCATCACTTTCCTAGTTTACTCCCTTCACTTCCTCCATTTCCCCTCCACATCATCCTCTACCATTCACCACCATTGTGGCCACCCCTCCTACACCTCTCATAACCTAAGGATTGGTCCGAAGGTTTTAAGTACTAAATATGTACATTGGAGCTTTAACTAGACTTTGAGGAACATAAAGAGGACATTGACATATAATTACATCCAAGAGGGATATATTATCCCTCACTAAGGTGAGTAATTCCAATAGGTAATAAATTATGGTTGAGGACCCACTCTTCATTCTCTGGGTAACTCATGACATGTCTAAAAATCTCCTTGAGCACATGCAAAGCTACATTCAGACCTTGGAAGCCTAAGTGAAGAGATATTTTCTATTCAAATTTATTGGGTAGGTCAATCATGACCTCTTAATACTCTTCTTATTTTTTAAGAAGGTAGGGGAGACTCTTGATAATACCAATGTACTTCTCTAGAGGATTCAATCTTGATTAGAAAGGATTACAAAGATAGGTAGAAAATGTAAAAAGATATAAATGGTGATTAACAAGGGAATTTTCCCATAGCTAAAACTAATTCCAACCTTAGACTTAGGTTTTATCAAATAAACATTGGGAACATGAAGGCTAATATGGAAGAGTGGTTGGATATGGCTCATATTATAACTGGACCCTTGGAAGAATGTACGAATAAGATATTGACCTACTTCAAGGAGGTCAATATCTTTACGTTACTCCAACCAGATGGAACCCTACTAGACCAAAGATAATTTGGAGTCTACTTATGTCAATTTTACTAGGTATGAGGGATAAAATCACCAAAGTAAACTAGGAATGGGCCCGAGTAGCATTAGAGATATCAACACAATCCACTACAAGCATTAAATAGGTCTCTAGGGTCTAGGTGTCAATGGAAGCACCCTTCAAAGTATACCAAAGGCTAGCAACTCAATATGAGGTAATATTTAGGTAGACCTTAATGAACCTTACCAATATTAATAAGTAAATTGACCTTATGGTGTCCATATTAAAGGCTAAGATTCCAAATCAAAGAAGTTGAGAGCTAGACCTTCATAGCCACCTCCTCGTATCAACTCAGTGGTCCCTTATAAATCTTGTATGGATTTTAGGGGATTCTTTTATTTTTAATTTTTAATTATGATTTAACTATCATAAGTTTCCATCATGGTCTAGGATGGGATCCTCACATTATTTTAGGGTGAGCCCCATGCTCATATATATAAGGAAAATCCATATTGTAATATAAAGGTCAAAAAAATATTACTTGAATATGATATGAGATTGTAGCTAGGATTTAACTTGCTACTTCCTTCAGTTATATAGAATGTCAAATTGGCCAATATATATTATTTTAAAGTCATTTACTTTTAATTAATATAATTCATGTTTTCTATAAAGTGTTTTTTATGTGCCTCAATTTTATTTCATCTCCATTTTTTAATTCTTGCCAACACTAGGTTAATAAATGAATACTTTGCTAATTTATGTGGGCTATGGCTATGATGTGCTTAGATATTATAATCACTATTGGATTTCTCTCATTCCCTTTTGTAATACTGTTAATTTGTGTGTTAATCTACAAATCAACATAGGGTGTTTATGTGTAGTTTACTATAAATTCCTAGTACTCATATTTCCTAAGGGCTCATATTTGAGGCATACTCTTGGTTTCCTAAAAATATTCTAATTTTGTGTTCTTGTAGGTATAACTTTAGTGAAACTTAGTCTATAGTGGTATAACTATGTCAAGGTCACTTATTTTGATGATCCATGTATTGAGTTCATCTAGATTTGGAGGCTTTCTTCTCTGCCTTACTCTTGCCTCTCTCTCTCTTTTTTTTTTCTAAGATTGAGCTATCCATTCCCCTTATGTTTATAAATACAAAATCATAATACTTAAACTCCCATAATAATATTTAATAATTAGACATGTGTGCATGAACTTCATATTAAAATTTTGGTGGTAATAGTATATCCCTTTGAGATTATTCATGTAGGCTTCATTTGTGAAGTCAAATACCTGTAATAGTGTCTTGGGATAATCCTAGATTAGTCCTAAAATGGAAGATAAAAGTTTATATTTGTCCCCACCCTCCCTTTTAAGGAATTCCTAATCTCATGGGAATCTCATGAATAAAAGAGTTTGGAGTAAACAATAATCATCTCATTAAATATAAATTTATACTTAATCCATAAAAATGTGTTTTCAATGTCAGCTATGGTAAACTTTTAGTTTTTTAATTCTCTCTTAGAGGAATTGATGTCGATCCAAAAAAAATCAAAGCTATCATAACATACATATAATCATATGTTGGTAAACTTAGGGAAATTTTATGATTTGTTCTTGATATGGATTATCATATTTATTCAAATAACTCACTTCTTAGTAAATGTATAGCTCTAGAATGGACTAATTCATGTCAAAAACAATTTGACAACATGAAACAATCACTTCTAAATATTCCCACTCTTCACCCTCCCTCTAATGATTGGCATCTCATTTTTTAAACTTATACCCCTAAATAAGTGAGAGAAATGATTTTCCAAAAAGATGAAAGAGGCCATGAAGATTCCATATATTATATCAATCATTATTTAATAGACTAAGAAACACACTATACCAAAGTCTAACATGATTATCTCATAATTTATTTCTTACATGAAAAAATTATCCCTTACATGATTTATCAAATAAATTATGTTATCATCCATTTAGATCCTATTCATAATTTCTTCTCAAAATATTTCTTACCTAGTGATCGAATTAGAAAATTTATGGTTCTTTTGATGGAATTTTACTTATGAATCTTTATGCAAAAATAATTTAAAGTCTAAGTAATGGTTGATCAACATTTTTTTATCCTATATCACCCATTGATCATTTTTAAGACACACTTCCAGATGAATAAATCCTATACATTGAAGGTCTTGATTAGACTATTTAACTCATATTATTTCCATAATTTTATAGCTAACTTAGAGATATATAATCTTCATAAACTAGAAACATCCATTTTTAAACCAAAATCCAAAATCATCATTGAATAATTACTTGAAGTTAAAATTAAGCTAAATTAATATACTTAGATAGTCCATTTTGATGGCATAAAATGTCTTCAATGATCTGTGGAAGGATCTTTCTTAGGTGATCCTCATGGTAAAATCATACCTCACTTTTTGATTAAACTTTAATGTTACTAACAACATGGCTAGGTATGAACCTCTAATCTTGGGAATGCAAGCCACCAATAATTTATATATCCCTTACCTACATGCCTTAGGTGACTTTTAACTCATCTGTTGTCAAATCAATGGTGAATACCAATGGAAAAGTAAAATATTATCACTTATCATCAAATTTCCACCACACTTGCTAAAGGATATCATTTTTTCACTATAGAATTAATTCCATGAGGGAAAAATACCATAGCTAACTTATTTGATTCATATCCCTTTATTTTTCACCCTTATTAAGATCTTCATGATTCCAAATTTCTCATCCACATATGTAAATCATCATATTCATTAATAATCCCAAATGATTCCCTTATTTTCCATATTGAGGTTATTGATGTGGATTTTATGCACACCGCATAAAGTGAATGAGGTGGAATCTAACATTTTAGGAACTCTATAGAAATTAATTTACACTCCATGGCATGAGTTGCAAGTATGAAGTTAAAAAGCCTACTTGGTAGAATGGTAGGTTAAGAATGGAGGTTATTTAACTAGGTAAATATATGGATGCATGAAATTTAAAAGAGGTATACACTAAGTGAGTTGGTTTGGTGGAGAATCACTCTGTGATGGGTAGATCTCAAAATGAACTCAAAAAAGGAGGGAAGGTAAGGTATAAAATAAGGTCATATGTTCTCAAAGGGTCACTTCCAAGTTTATTTCCTTTTTGGATGAGTATTTCCAAAACCAATTCTTTCCATTTGTAGTTTTTTCACACTCATGAACAAATACAATTAAGTAGTCTAGGGAAATTATGTATAGAAAACTTAGTCGTCTCAGCTAAAGGTTTCTCTTTTTAGAGTAGATATTGCACACCCTTAGTTGAGCTATTATAGCTTAGATCAAGAAGGTATCTATAGTATCCGTAACACACACCTAGAAAACTATACTAGAGGGGGACACACCTACACACCCTATAATATCAACATAGTCTAAAATGATTACTTAAAATCAATGTAATTTACTTAATTTTAATAAATTTTGCACATCTATGATTATTATACATCAATGATAAAAATTAGGATTATCATTAGCTTTTACACACTTCAAAATTACTAAATTATCATAGACAAAGAAGCTAAAATCTTAACATATAAAAGGGAAGAGAAAGAACCAACATAGTTGCATGATAGTCAATAGCTTGATTTCTTCATGTATTGATAAAAAATGTGACCTTTTGAATGAGGGTTTTACATGTATTTAAATACTTGAGGAATGGGTCACCTCATCCTATTATTTTATTAAAGCTTTAGATTACATCTTAGAATAAATATATCTTGCATTCTAATTTAATGCAAAAATACATGTTACAACTCATAAATTACATCTCTCATTTTATATAGTCATGCAACATATGCATGTTGTAAAAACACTTTAGTTAATTATAACATGTGTGCATGAAGTAAGAATATATTTAGTTAGTTATGATAAACATTAAATGTAAAATTATGTACAAAATTGATGTTGAATTAACTATGGTTTGTTCATGACAGGAGTTTGTTTAGCCAAACTGGTAAATGGAGGTGGTGTTTAGACTAGCACATTGGCTAAACTAGTAGATGGAGTGGATAGAGACTTCCTCTTAGCCTATAGTTCTTGGTATTGTTTATACCCAATAATATGATGTTCTCTTATTATGATCATATCCAAATAGATGGTTTGTTTACCTTGCTAACCTATGTTATTAATCATGCATGTTCAGCTTTTGTGGCTCTAAAACATATCTAAAATATCTCCACTTATATGGATTTATTCCATGAAAAAATCATCATAGCCTCAACCTATTATAAATTTAACCCCTATAGACTCTACTTAAAGTTTATTGAGGCTTTTTGAATTAGTTCATCAAAAATGGACCTCACCACCAACCTTATTGTACTATCTTGTGCATTCACCAATTCCAATTCATTCAACATTTATCATGTTTGCTTCTCATATTAATTTATTCTTAAGACTAAGGCCTCAATAAATGTCTTCATCTCTCTTTATTCTTAGGATTGTATGACCACTAGATTTAATGGATTTGATGCTTCTAAGGGTGGCATTAAGTCAAGATGGCTAAAATCCTTATTTGGGGTGTATAAAACCAAAAAACATTATTCTCGTCTTATTTCAAAGCTTTGAAAGATTTGGCCATTTAAGTTAAATGTGGGGCTAATTATGTCCTCAAGGATTTGATTGTATCCAATATACCATATAGATTTAAGGTTACATTTTGAATATCATGTTAAATCTCAGAGGGAACATGTATGACCTATTATTATTTTATGATATTTTCCAATTCTTACTCCATCTCATTTCTTGCCTGCTCATTTCTCTCATGGAGTTATATTAAGGCCCCAATATGGATATCCAGATAGGACCTAATGTCCTCAATGTAATGGGATTGTCCCATTCTTCTATCTCATCTCTTAGAAAGAGAAAAGACTTCTTCTCTTTCCTCTAGAATCAAACTTCACCCAATGTTGTCCTCTATTTTTCTTTTCTTTACCTTTTGTACAGAACCAATATACTTGTCACATGATGAGTTTATAATGGGTATCTCAATAATCTTTAGGTTTGGCATCTTATAAGATGAATCCCCTAGTTCTTTGGCCTAGTATAGAAGTACCAATTATGATGGGTCTACTAGTTGTGCCTCTATCTAAGTAACCTTTGAAGTATCATTCTCAAGAGTTGAATTTGGCATGAAAGGCTATATTATCTTTGACTAGTCTACATTCCTTAAGTGTGGCATTGCATGGACAATATATATAGGCTTCTTCCTTGTAGTTCTCTTAGTGGCTACCATTTACATGGTTTGAAATTATCCTAAGGCATTAGTACATTCAACTAAGTAGAGGATATTAGTAATATGGTGTTGGTTTTGTTAGTCATAGTAGTAGTAGAGGTGCCAACAAAAGGAATGGTTAGAATAATGGGTATGGAGACAAGTCCAGACCAAGGTCGTGATATATAAGGGAATGAAATAACAAATGAAAATGTGGTGATAAAAGGGTGTCCTAAGGGGTAGTAAAAACAAAACCCTTACCTAATTTTTCAATCCTAAGGGGTGACTTTCCTTTGAGTTATTTCAATCTCAATACCTTGGCATTTTGAAGTTCCTCTTCTTCTTCTTCTTCATCCACTAGCTCACCTTTAATCAAGGTTTGTATTTATTCATTTGGTCCCTCTATAGACTACACTTGAGGCCTTATGGATTTAGACTTTATATTGTAGCATACAATCATTTTTCCATTTGGAGGAGTATCCACTTGTCGGGTAAAAATATGGAATTCCACATTACATGTAGTGGTTATCAGGGATAAAGTAGTGGGTGTGAGTTATTTTAAGTTATATAAGTCTATATATATAGCCTCCTCTTCCTTCCCAAGATATCTCTCCTTTCCTTGAACTATATTTTCCTAATGTTATTTCTTTACTTCCTTTAATAAAATTATGGGTAATTAGACCTAATAAGTCTCCTCTTCTATTAAGTTTTTAGTAATTGAAGTGTTTCCTTTACCTTGCTCTTACTTTAAAACCATCATCATGGTGGGTGGATTCTAGGGGCCTTGACTTTGATCATGTGGTTGATGAAGAGGCTTGTTGTTCCAAAAGTCTATATAAGTCTATCCTCCTAATGATTGGATCTTGAATTTTTCTTATTCAATTATGATAGATGGATCTCCTTGGATTACCTTAAGTAAATCTTCATTTACTCCAAAAATCTTAGCCATTACAAGACTTGGTCATCATCCTATGAATTGAGAAATAGGAAATCATGATCATATAACTCATTACTATACTAAATGCCTAGATTATAAATACATTATTTTGCCTTACCATGGATTTCCCAATTTTTATGCAACAAGGTGGCTACGGCATAGGCTCTCCTAGCCATGCTAACTTCCTAAAAATGTCTACAAACTATGTAACATATCCTCCCTATCATGAGATGAGAGCCATGGAATGTTTTCCTCTTGATTTTGTTTAAATCCTCATGAATCCCCTTTCATAATTAATAAGTAATTTATCACTCAACTAGTTTATTAGGGACATATTTTGGGAGGTGCATAAGCTCAACCCTATGTCTAGTAACCATTATCATGGTGTAACATAGATATAACCAATAGTCACCCTTAAACATTAGTGAATTAGAAATAATTTTAGAAATATTGGGAATGGGTTACTCATGAATTATCCTCCAAACCTAGGGATTCAAGTCCTACACAATCCTCAATATATTCCTGGTATATGCATAAATATTTAGAAATGAATAAACATCTCGATTTTTTTTTTATATAATTAGGATTTGGGTCCTAAAGAGGCCCATTGTGTATGTAAACACTATTCATGATAATACCAATAAGGTAAGACATAATGTAGAAATTACCCCCTTGGTGCCTCTTATTTTTATGAAGTATTATCTCATGTAACCAAGTGTTGACAATCTCTCTTAATGTACAAGTACATTATAAGGTCAGTAATAGGTCGAGTAAGTGTACCCTTTACAAGAGAAAGAAGTGAATGCTTGGATGACCATATAGTTGATTCAAAAATGTCATACCAATGTGAATTCCCATTTAGAATATATTCATGGGAATATGATTTTTATCCTTGAGTGAAAAGGTTTTACTAGGGAGAATCCATTTGCTCATTTTCTTCTCTATATTGTTGATTTTCTTTTAGGAGACTACACTATGTAAAACAAATGTGGCATCCAAGGTTGGAAATCATAAATATGTTTTAAATGATTTCCTTGATATGAAAATGATGATGGTTTTGTGATTGAAATGGTGAATTAATCCATTGGCATCAATCCTTACTTTGAAGAATAAGTCATGTAATAGTCGATGCATGGCATGAGCTCAAGTTTAGTAGTAGCATAGTGAAGTACTTAATGTTTGAGGGAAGTTAAGTTAGTTGTTACATGCCTTTCTTATGGAGATACATATTCCTCAAAGGTGAATATGTCAACACCTTCTATAGCCTCTGACAGAGATGAGTAATTAATGTAGATACCATTGAATACGGAGCCATCAAATATTATATATGTGTACTCCATTAGATATTTGATATAAAATATAGATAGTGCCTTGTCTCCCCTAGATATTCTATAAGAAGATGCCATTATTAGTTCTTAATGTTGATATAATTTTAGATTATTATATTTGATGTTTTGTCACTCTTCTATGTAGATTATAGCTTGATTGAAGGTAAATATGTATGAATTATCATAGGGTAATATTCATTCAAGATCATTAACAATCAATTAGTTTGAATTTAGTCATTAACTTGATGTTATATCCTTTTGGCATTCAATCTTGCTTCTTGTACCATTGATCACCAATGTGTCCTAGATTTTTGTGTTCATTTAAATCAAAATTGACCACTTTATCTTAGTGTACATGCCATGCATGATAGTTACTCATTCAGAGGGGTGTTATAGTGTTGCCCTTTTTGACACATGTCAATGTGTGGTTTAGTCGAGCATCAATGTTTGCACTTAAGTTGAATCATTTGATTATTGTAATCCAAGGGTTTTGAATGAAAGACCTAAAAGATCAAGTTGTTCTTAGGGAATATTTGTGAAACCTTTCTCAAAATCCAAAAATCCAAACATTTTTGTTGAAGACTAAGATTATCTTTTGGGAATATTTGTCATATAAAGTTATTGAAGACTAAAGTTGCCAAAGATAAAGTTGCCAAAAATAAAATGTAAAGATAAAATGATAAAAATGAATTATTGAATAGTAAAAATTCCAAAGACCATAATATTGAACAAAACATCATGAATAAGATGATCTGAAGAACAATTTACAAATGATAAAGTCTTAAACAAAAAATCTTGAAAAAATAAAATTGGTGGGTAAATTTTGTTAAGGAAAACATTGAAGAAAAGAAACTGACTGAATTTTATGACAACATAAGTTCTCAAATGAAGCTCTCAAAGACCAAATTATCAAGTCACAACATGTTAAGTTCCAAAGTGTTGATAATTTTGATAATTTGGTCTAAGTAAGTTCAAATATTGATAATTTTGAATACTTGTCATACATAATAAGCTTCCCAAAATTTTCATTAGTATATTAGTTCAAATAAGTCATTTTAATAAAAATGGAATGCAAGATGAAAACATATGTAACAAATATGATTTATTAATAATACCCAAAAATTTACAAAGATAATAAGTAAGCTAAACATGCATGGGTAGCCATATAATGAACAAGATTTATAACACCAAATGGGTCCTCATTTTTCCTTCAATAATGTTAGGTGGGGTGTGATGAATATAACAAATGGTGAGTCATAGGGGTGACTACTCCTAAGTTTTCAAGAACCCCAAATCTATGGTTTCATAATTCTAATATCAACTAGGAATTATGTTATAAAATAAATTATTAGATCATAAACATGAAAGGGACTCTTGGTAACTTCATATAACATACTTAATTTACTCATACCTTGGACTAGTGTATGTCAAAGTGATCTTATTTACTCACAAAAGGATTTTCTCAAAGACATGGGATGAGATATAGGTTTCATTCTAATTAGTATTAAGTCAAAAAAAAATTAGGGAGCCCTAGCATTAATTTACTACCAAACATGCATCCATAGCCCCAATAGAGATGACTTTGATCACCCTTCCTCCCTTCCAACATATTTTATAATGATAAATGATACATTGATAATATTTCATCATGTAGGATTTTAATCCATTTGAATTTTCTTTGAATTTTGGATTGTTCTTTCCCCTCTCTCTCTCTCTCTCTCTCTCTCTCTCTCTCTCTCTCTCTCTCTCTCTCTCTCTCTCTCTCTCTCTCTCTCTCTCTCTCTCTCTCTCTCTCTCTCTCTCTCTCTCTCTCTCTCTCTCTCTCTCTCTCTCTCTCTCTCTGTAATGGTTATTATCTCAAACAAGTATTAGTATTTAATGCAAATTTGTTCCAAGGAAATGTGAAAAAAAAATTCTAAATTTACATGGACCTATGGGAGTATCTTTTATATACCTAATAGAATCATTCACTCTATAATATTATCATGGTTAACTCTTATCATTGAATACCTATATTAGGAATTTTGATGTACATGGTGTAATACCCACCAATTCAAGTTGAATTTAAAACATAAATTTGAGACACCATTCAAATAGGTTATTTCTTGGTTATACTAGGACTAATTGGTCAGGTTTCCATGAAACCAAAATGAAAACTAGCCTAGATTGTGGGAAAATACCTTAAAAAGTGAGAGACCAAACTAAACAAAGAAACATGAAACTAAGAATGATGAATCTATAAAATGAAAAACTATCTAATAAAATTAAATGACTAAAACCAATAAACTAACTAATAAATCAAATCTATCCTATCCCTACCTCAAGTGGGACACCTGTTGTTACTCAAAGATACCTTTAGATGGATTATCCATGAAGTAGTGCTTCAAAAACTATCCATTAATCAGATAATGTTACATTCAAGGGCCATCAAATGGAAAACATTATTACCCAAGATCTCAAATATATGATAGGGTCTTATTCTTAGTGGGTTGAAATTTTTATGTTGTCCTTTCTTTTCATAAGATTTGTCCTATAGAAGCATTAGGTAAGATATCCTAAAATCTTTAGATTTTTATTTATTATTGAACCATCTTTTGAATATATCTTGATGCCTATAGAATTTTTTTAGGGCTTCAGTCTTGGAGTCTTCCATTTATATAATATCTAGAAATTTGGACTCTATCCTCTCATTGGGTTCCATGATTTCTTCCATGAACTGATATGTTGTAAACTTAAGCATTATTGGGAACATTGATTACCTCCCATAGACTAAAAAATATGGTGAGGATTTGAGATCCTTCTTATACCAAGTTTGATCTATCCAAAGTGCATATTTCAGTAAGAGATGCCACTCTCTAGGTTTTTATTTTGCCAATTTACTAATAGCATCAATGATGTTCATGTTAGCTGATTTAACTAATACATTGCTTTGTGGGTACTTATTAGAAGATGATCTAATGGTGATTTTATTGTCATGGGTCCATTCTATAAATTAAAAAAGATAGAACATTGGCCCATTGTCACAAACCATGAAATAGGAGTACTAGACCTAGTCGTGATATGCTCTTCGAGTAAATTGATCACATATTATGTTCTTTAATTCTTGGTAGATGTAAGTTCAGTCTGTCTAGTGTAATAATCTATAGCAGTGAGCATGAATTTGTGCCTATATAGATATTTTGTGTTGATAAAACCAATTAAATCTAAGCCCCATTTAGAAAATGACTTACCTTTGATCACAGGTTATAGTGGAATTGTTATGTGCACTTATTTTTCACCAAAACCTAGCATTCATGGAACATTATTACATGGTATATAAAATACTTGAAGGATTTTGGATAATATTAACCCATTTTGAGGATTCTATGGGCTATAGTATTCCCAAATGGATGGTCACTGCCAATATTTTAATGCAAGTTTTATCAAATCTCTTTGGATTCATCATGTGATATGCATTTAAAATAGATACCTTCATAATTATTCCTATATAAAATTTCCTTCCTAGTCATACAATGAGCATCTTTGAGCTTCAAGTCTTTATTTGGCTATTTTTTGAGTTCTTAGGGATATGTTCTAGTGAGTAAGAATTGAATGATATCTAAATACCATTTTCCTTGGGAAAATTATATTGCAGACTTATTCGATGGTGATATGTGGGTATTATTTAGTCATAAAATGAAAAAGAAATTATTATCTAATAATCTTGGTAGGTTTTTTCTCAATGTTAAACTCTTTTAATTTTTCCATCCATTCCCTTATGCTCTCCGAACTTGTTTTGTCTAACATAAGCTTGACAACAAGGTTTGGTATAATAGTAATTTTTTTTTGGATTCAGATGTCCATTCTACTTTGGACTATTTTTTAAGAATTTTGTTTAGAGGTATAAGAATTTCCATAAATCTTGATATAAATTTTCTTATGAAATTAGTTTTTTGAAAGGATTAAACTCTTTTTTGTTGTTTGGGAACATTATTTTGGAAAATTCCTGAACTCTGTTTGGATCAATGGTGATCCCATATTTGTGTTGGAGAGTTTCCAATGATCTCATGGTGATGTCATGAAGGTGTCCAAGTTAGTGGATGAAGTTCTCTGATAGTCTAAGTAATAATGACAAAGTGTACAATGTGCTTGCCCTAGTATGCTTGAAAGAGGCTTGGTTGATCTTTAGTTTTGGCATGGTTAGAGATGTTCAAGGATGAGTATAGTGATTTGAGGATGTGAAAATAGTCCTATCAGAGGTCAAGGATGATTGGAGTGGTTTTTTTCATGAGTGTAATTCATATATTTATTCATTATGTTCATCTAGGCATAATTGGCTCAAATATAGATAAATTTGAGTAGGTAGTTTTATGACATCACCATTACCACATGTGGATGAGTTAGGGCAAATTGGCCATATGGTTGTGATAAAATTTTTACCTAGTTACTATGAAACAATTTTTAGGTTATATTATGAAGTGAAACATAAGATATGAAAGTGTAAAGTTGAGCTCCTAGGTAGTTTGATAGTGTTTCCCATAGCCAAATTTGTAATGAGACAAGAAAAGCTAAGTAGTTATTTTGATGGTGTTATATTTCACATGCATAAAGGTGTCAAGATAAAATTATCATATGGGTTTTTTTAAATTTTTTCATAGTTGATATGAAATAAATTTAATGTCATGTAATGAAGTGCATCAAAATATTGCATGTGTAAAGTTGGCCTTCCAGGTAGTTCTTGACATAGTTAGCTCTATGGTATAAAAATCTAAGTAAGAAGATTAATAGAGTTATATCTCACACATTTGAAAGTTTCAAGAATATTTTGACACATGGTTGGATTCCCATATGAATGAAGATCATATGGTGAAAATTTAATAACATGCATTTGAGTACAATAAAATATATATTTGTCCAAAGTTGGCCTTCTAGGCATATTACAGTGGTCCCCATAGTCTATTTTTCACAATGTTAAAGATCATGACTAGATGGAGATATAATGAATTTTAGGTGATCATATACTGAAGATATATGGTATGTTTTAATCAAACTAGTCAAATTGTTCACTATTTAACAAATGTAAATATTGATCTTCTTACAAAAGGATCAATAGAGCATGTTTATTCTGAGGTGTTAGGAAGCAACGAGATGAGGATAAGTGTTCAAAGTTAATGATGAGCCAAAATAAATATCAAGCATATTATAACATCTAAAAATGATCATATTTTCATACATATACAAATAAATAGTGCATATTGAGTGATATGATTTTAAGGTGTCCAATGTTTAACATAGATAAAGATCGAGCTATATATAAGAGATCAATAGAGCATATTAAGTCAAATAGTCAAGATGAAGATCCAATAACAAGAGATGAAAGGTAAAGGTTGAGATACTTCAAATAAGATGTAATATTCATGTTTAATATGATAAATTAGAACTCAAGATGAGGATAAGGGTTTGAAGTTTAACTATGACCATTTGAATTCAAATATTTGAATTTAACAAAGGAAAGACTAGTGAATTTAACAATAATTTACTCATCATGTAAAAAGAAAATTTATATATAACTCAAAGGTGAATTTGGAGATATATATTTTAAGTTTTGAAAGGGTGTATAATCAAATTTATGAAGGTTTATTGTTTAGTGTGTTTTCTTGTATACTCTACAAGTAACTCGAGAATGGTATTTGAGTTGTGCTTGTTGATAATTTGACGTTTTTAAATGAAATATTAATAAAGCCATGTTTTAGAATCCATGAGTATGTTATTTGAGAATTATAAAGGTTTTTCCAATCATATATTAAATAAACAAAGGTTTAGAAATTGATTGTGTGTTCACTCATAATAATCATTGTACAAAATGTTATTTGAGAAAATTGTGCTTAAGTAAAAGGGTAATGGGATGGATGTTAGAACTTAAAGGGGGCCTATAATTCATGTGTCATGGGTCCATGTATTTTAAAGTGTTCTTATGTTCTTATTTCTCTCAAAGAAGTGTCAAATATGTGAATGGGTCATCATAGAACCTAAAAGGTGACTTAGTCCTATTTAAAAGTGTGTTGTGCTTAAGTGTGACCCATGTTAGATGCCTTAAGGGTGAAGGAATGTGTTTTGGCTGAAATAAAATATTGTGATCATGATAATCATGATATTTTTATAAATTTTGAAACCAAATATGATGTTTTTAAGATATTTTAGAGAAGACATTGATGAGAGACTTGTGAGATGGTTTAATGAGTATAGATAGCATTGGTGCGAAGGAAAGAAGAGAGGGAGTGTGCCTAGTGGATGGATTAATGAGTAGATAAGTTTTAGGGTTGTGTGTGTGTTTTATAGGTCAAAATTTTATTGGTATAATAGTGATATTACATGTTGAAGATGATCAAAGAGTTCTAGAGTGATCTAAAAGGATGTTTTTGGTTGTAGTGCGAGTGAATGAATGATAGATGGTGTCTATGTGATCTTGGTGTCTGATTTGAGAGATATATTAGATTATGGACTATTTGTATTACAATTTTGTCATGTGGTTGATGTGGTGACAAATTTTTTTCTAAGGAGTGAAGAGCGATCCAAAAGATGGCTTTGAATGCATTGAGTGTGCAGAGTTGAAGAGAGCTAATATACTTTGTATCTCCATCAAATTGGTAGGAAATCAATGATTAGGAGATGTTTTTTTCTTATATTTTATTTTTTTACTCAACATATAATGGGTCATATCCTCCTTTCAAGTTTAAACTTTATAAAATTCTAGTTGTTGTGGTCACTTAGCTAGATAGGTGGTGTAGCACCTAATGGGATCGTAGTCTCACTAAATAAGGGATAGTAGTTCCTTGATTATTTTTATCTAGTTTAAATTGGTTATTGTTACTATAGGATAGTATTCCAATTGCTGGTTCTAGTGTTTTTTCACCCCCAATAGGGTTTCCCACATATGTCATGTGTTATGTGTTGATCTTGCATTGTCTCTCTTGTTCATTGTTATAAATGATATGTATGCTTCATGAAATGCTTATGGTAAGTGATTAAGAGTTTGAAATGATTGAAATTTAATTTGGATTATCTGGGCTCACTAATTCACCCCCTCTTAGTGATTGTACCTCTAAAAATTTATATTAGAGAAGGTCCTTTGGTAAAGGCTTGATAGCTTGAAGGTGATCTAAGGTATAATATGGGTAATAATTAATGAGTTTTCTCTACTAAGTAATTACTAATGTTTAATGGAGCCAATTATTCTTTTTGGAATACAAGGTTGAGGATCCACATCATGTTCCTAGGGTATGAAATTTGGAAATCTATTATGGATAGTTATTTTGCACCTACTATTCCTCCATCCAATGTTATAGATAATAAGTTGTTTGAGAACAATTACAAGGTAATTAATGCTATCACTTGTGGTATTTTAGAGACTAAATACACCAAAGTAATCCATTATACATATATGAAGAAAATATGGGATAAATTGAAGACTATTTATGAAGGAGACTAAAAAGTTAAGTTGGAAAAGTTGCAAACTCATTGAAGATAATTTGAGAGTCTCAATATGAAAGAAGAATATTCTATGGCATCTTTTATATAGATATTTAACTATATTGTAAACATCATCAAAGTTATTAGAGAGAAAATTAAAGAGGATATTGTAGTTCAAAAGTTATTAATTTTTATTTATATTAAGTTTGATTCAAAAGTGTCTACTATAGAAGAAAATAATGATCTTACTAAGTTGAAAATTGATGAATTACATGGCATCCTTACTACATATGAGATGAGAATAAATGATGATATACCACTGAAGAAGGAAGAAACATTCAAGATAGAGATGAAGCATAATAAGAAGTTCTAAGGTAAGAAACCCAAGGAGAATCAAATTTTATAATATTTATGAGGATGAACTAATTGTTTTGTTTACAACGAAATTGAAAATAGGTTCAGGTATGTATAAGGGTAAACTACCCTTCAAATTCTTCAATTGTGGAGAGATATGACATTTTGATAAAAAGCTCCCTAAGAAGCATAAGAAGAATGATGATGAAGAACATGATGAAAACCAAGACAAAGATAAGAAGACATACATGTCTGATAAGAGGAAGAAAGGTTTCATAAATTATGACAACAAGAAAAATTTATTCAATAATAAGAAGATTATCGACACCAATAAAGACTATAACTCATCATATAAGAGTGAATAAAGTGACTCAGAGTGTGATCATGAAGATGATGGTCTTTTTAAAGATGAATCCCTCTTCATGGCTAAGTAAGGAAGTTGTTCACATTAAAAGGAGTCTACTTGGAGATATTCAGATGATGATGAAGATGAGGTGGACTATGGAACTACATTACTAAATTCTCTTGTAGAGCTAAAGATTGAGAATATTAATAAGAAGATGAAGTCTCAATTTAAATACTATGAGGAGCAATTTAGTGTGTATGATGAAAGAATGAATGAAGACATTAATGAGCATGAATATATAGTAAAAAATCTCATTTGTCAAATGGAAATCCTATCTAAAATATTGAATGCTAAAGAATATGAATGTTCAAGGTATGTTTCTAAAAATAAGTCTTTGAAAGATGATTTAGAGAGGTCTACAAGCAAGGTAAAATCATTTCTCAAGTTTGATAAGAGCTCCAATGCTATGGATATTTTTATAAATAGTCAAATTTTTGTTAGTGATAGATATAGATTGGGTTTTAATGAAGAGTCCAAATTTAATTCTCAAGTTGACATTAAGGTCAATGAGAGAAAGGTGGTTCATCCCTTAAAGGTCACCAAGTAGTCAAGAAATGATGGTGAAAATAGATTGAATAAAAATTAGATTAGACAACCTAATACCATGAGGTATGAAAGATTCAATGGTTACTGTTACACATGTAATCAATTTGGTCATAATGTTAGATAATGAAAGAGACATTTTATAAATGATTTTTCATAGAACTATGATGGGGGTCATCAGTCAAAAGGTGTGAATAATGTTAAGTGATTCAACTATCTTAATGAGGGACATTTTGATAAATATTTTTGAAATAAGGTAACACAAGATACATTTCTTGAAAAAGGTATAATGTGCTTAAATTATCAACAAAGAGATCATATTTATATATTCTACAATCAAAGGCCTACAAGACATAATAGGTTTAATTAAGATCCTAGAGTGAAATAAATAATGCAACTTAACTCATGGAATCCAAATGTGACAAGTGTAATTCATGATGAGTCTATAGGTCCAAGTAGTCTATTTGCTATGGTGGAGAATGCTATAGAAGTTTAAGAGTTCCAAGGGGCCTCATTGTCTTTGCATATTAATAATGAAGAGACCAAGCTCAAGGAGAATACCAAGGTATTGGCTGAGGATACTTCTAAGGTGTGTATGGATTTAAATGAAGATCATGTTGTTGTTGAGCAAGTTTCATGCAAAGAACATCAATTGTTAGTGCCTAGTGATGAGGTTCTAAACTACAAGGAAGATTATTTAGATAAAAAGTTATGTCATGAATCTTTGTTGTCTCCATGTATTGTCAATCCAATCCTAGAAGAAAAGGAGAATGTTTTAGTGGTTGATCATGTTGCTTATCTTAAGCATAAGAAAAAGAAAAAAGAACTACAAGTATCAGATGATCAAGGAGGAGAAGGAATATGAGGAGTTGTGGGAAACTCCTAGTTTCACACTATTATAGGGTATTATGAAGTAGGTTGTCTCTATCAATACTTCTTAAGAGACTCCTTTTGGTGGAGAAGCATGTTTTGTTATACATGTATTATTTACGGAGTTAGAATGGGTGTTTTTAGGTGGCCTAATGAGATTGATGCAATGTTATGAAGAGTTTAATACTATGAGGATTTATGGTAAAATCCTATTTTCACACTATTCTAGGATATTATGAAGTAGGTTATCTCTATCTATACTTCTTAAGAGACTCCTTTTAGTGGAGAAGAAAGTGTTTTTGTACATATAGTGTCTATAGGGTCATAATAGGTTTTCTTAGGCGGCCTAATGATATTTATGCACTGTTAAGAAGATTTTAATACTTAGAAAGGTATATGCACTTCTTTGTGATGTGTTCTAGGTAGTTTTATGTCTTGATGATCTTGTTTATGCCAATTTATAATTTTGGAGTGATCTCAGTTTTATTAGTTTTGGCTTAAGGGAAAACAAGCCTAAAATGGGTTATAACAATTTAAATTTCTCAAAGGTATGGAGGCTCAAATTTTTGTCAAAAGTGTGTGATGGTTTTCTCTAGGTGTGGAAGACATTTCAAAGGAGGACTTTGACTAGAAGGAGGTTTGTTGACCTTTTTTGTTTTGAGATCTAAGGATTCTTAATAGGTTTAATGAATCAAATGTGTTATCAAATAAATCCTTATATAGATCTAAAGATTTGTGGATTTCAAGTTATTTGATTTTTTATCAAAGTGGAGGCCTAATTAGCTAGTAGGTTTTTGAAGGAAGTATGTTACAGAAGATGAGATAGGTGATGAAAATTTGTGTGTTTAAGGGGGTACATTATATTTCTCTAGATATGAAGTTTTAGATCTTGAAGATGTGTCTATTAAAAGTTGTGGGCTATACAAGTTCTAGGTAGGGCTATAAGGAGTCTAGACTGGCCTAGTGTGATGTTTTGATGTTTTTCTTGACCATTTTTCCAAAATACCAAGGTATGTTTATTCTCATATGAGTTTTTTTGTTATTTTTTAACACATTTCATGTTTTGAGTATTACTTGAAACATCCGTTGGTGATCATGGGATTGACTTGTGAGAGAAAATTTGAAGGCAAGTTTGAAGGTTCTTCATGGTATGTGAAGATATGAATGTGATAAAAAGGTGACATGGATTAGATATCTTAGGGGAATTCCATATAAAATGGTTCTTGATATGTTTCATCAATTTTTATTACTTTTGTATATTCTTTCTTCATTGGTTGAAGAGAGTGTTGGCATGTGGCAAGAGGAAGTGGTCAAGGAAAATATAAGGTAAGCTCAAGGTAAGGGGGAGTTTGTATCATATTCATAAGGTGGTCCTCTCCTATTTTTGGTATTTGAATGTCCTTAGGATTATTTGTTTCCCACTTTGTCATTGTGTCAAAGGGAGAAAAGATTCTTATTGTGAGAGTGCTTAAAGAGAGAGAAGGAAGGTGAGTTGTATATTATTATATAATGGTTATTGACATCAATGATAGAGGTGTATATTATTGGATAGTTTTTAATGATGTCAAGGTGATTTTATGGATGTTTATAATTGAGTGGATTAATTTCCTTCATAGTCTAAGTAATAATGATAAAGTGTGCAATGTGCTTATCTTAGTATGCTTGAAAGAGGCTTGGTTAATCTTCAATTTTGGCATGGTTAGAGATGTTTAAGGATGAGTATGGTGATTTGAGGATGTGAAAGGAGTATTATAGTAGGTCAAGGATGATTAGAGTGATTTTTTACAAGATTTTAATTCATCTATTTTTTCATTATGTTCATCTAGGCATAATTGGATGTGTGACAGATAAATCTGAGTAAGTTTGCTAACATCACCATTACCATGTGTGAATGATTTAGGGGGAGTTGATCATATGATTGTGATAAATTTTTTGCCTGATTAACATGAAATAAATTTTATTTCACTCAATTAATCACAAAATAAGATATACTAGTGCAAATTTGGGATCCCAAGTAGTTTCACAGTGTTTTCCCATACTTAGCCAAATTTGTAATGTGACAAGAAACGTTGAGTAGTCATTTTGATGGTGTTATATTTCACATGTATAAAAGTGTCAGGAATAATGATCATATGGGTTTGTTTAGTTTTATTCCTAGTTAATATGCACTAAATTTTAGGTCATGTGATGAATTTCATCAAAATATATGCATGTGTAAAGTTGGCCTTCCAGGAAGTTCTTGGCATAGTTAGCTATGTGGTAGAATAATCTAAGTGATAAGATTAATGGAGTTATATATAACATATATAAATATTTTATGGTAAATTTAACACATGGTTGGATTACCATATGAATAAATATCATATGTTTCAAATTTTAGAACATGAATTTGAGCATAGTAAAAGATATATCTATCTAAAGTTGGCCTTCCAGGCATATTGCAGTGGTCCCCATACTTAGTCTATTTTGCACGATGTTAAAGATCAAGACTAGATGGAGATATAATGGATTATGGGTGATCATATAGTTAAGATATATGGTGAATTTTTATTCAAATGATTCAAAGTATTTTATGGTTAATGAAGTTAAATATCAAGCTCCTTATAAAAGGATGAATAGAGCATATTTATTCCAAGGTGTTAGGAAGAAATGAGATGAGGACAAGTATTCAAAGTATAATGATGAGAAGAGATAAAGACCAAGATTATTATAAGATATAATAGTTATTGGATGTTCATACATTTACAAATCAATGATTTTTATTACGTGAGATGATTTTATGGTGTCCAATATTTAACACAAATGAAGATCAAACTACGTACAAGAGATCGACATAACACATTAAGTCAAATAGTCAAGATGAAGATCCAATGATGATTGATGAAAGGTAAAGGTTGATATAATTAAAGGAGTATCTATGGTACATGTTTAATTTGATATGTGAGGATAAAAGATGAGGACAAGGTGTTCAAAGTTTAACTGTGACCGTTTGAATTCAAATATTTGAATTTAACAAAGGAAAGACCAGTGTCTGGTTTTTGGGCCATATCTTTTGATTCAGGTAGAATTCACTCCTACTATAAAAATATAATTTGTAGAATACTTCAAGGTGAATTATCAAATATATATTTCAATTTTTTAAAGTGTGTATAGTAAAATTTATGAAGGTTCAAAGTTGACTATGTTTTCATGTATATTCTGCAAGTAACTCGAGAAGGGTATTTGAGTTGTGCTTGTTGGTAATTCGATGTTTTTAGATGAACTATTGACAAAATCATGTTTTAAAATCCATGATTATTTTTTTTATCATTATTAAGGTTTTACAAATCATATCCAATATGAAAAAAGGTTTATAATATGACTTTATGTTCACTCATAATGGTTGTTATATAGAATGTTATTTGAGAAAATTGTGCTTAAGCAGAAGGGTACTGTGGCGGATGTTGGAACTTAATGGGGACTTATAGTTCATGTGGCATAGGTACATGGGTTTTAAAGTGTTCCTATTTTCTTAGTTTTCCTAGATAAGTGTCAAATAAGTAAATGGGTCATCTTAAGACCTAAAAGGTGACTTAGGCCTATTTAAAAGTGTGTTGTGCTTAAGTGTGACCCATGTTAGATGCCTTAAGGCTGAAGGCATGTCTTTTGGATGACAAAAAAAATTTTGATCTTGATGATAATGATATTTATATAAATGGTGAAACCAAATGTGTTGGTTTTAATATATTTTAGAGAAGGCATTGATTAGAGACTTGTGAGAGTCTTTGGTGAGTATAGATAACATTAGTGCGAAGGAAAGAAGAGAGGGGGTGTGCCCAGTGGATATATTAATGAGAAAATTTGTTTTAAGACTATGTGTATGTCCTATAGGTCATTATTTTATTGTTAAAATAGTGATACTATAGGTTGAGGATGAGTGAACAGGTCTAGAGTAATCCAAAAGGATGTTTTTTGATGTCTTGTTAGTGAGAGAATGATAGATGGTATATGTGTGAGCTTGGTGTCTAATTTGAGAGATAGATCAGAGTATGGACTATTTGTATGACCATTTGGTCATGTTTTTTATTTGGTTATATATATATGTGTGTGTGTGTGTGTGTGTGTGTGTGTGTGTGTGTGTGTGTGTGTGTGTATATAAAGAGTGAATAGTTATCCAAAAGGTGGCTTTGAATGAATTGAGTGTGCAAAGTTGAAGAGAAATGATATACTTTATATCTCCATCAGATTGGTAGGAAATTAGTGTTTAGGAGATGTTTTATTCTTGGATTTTGTTATGTCTTCTCAACATATAGGTGGTTTTATCCTCCTTGAAAGATAAAACTTGATAAAATTCTAGTTTTTGTGGTTGCTTAACTCGATAAGTATTATATCACCTTGTGGGATTGTAGTCTCAATAAATAAGGGATAATAGTTATTTGATGAATTATAGCTGGTCTAAATTGGTTATTATTATTATTATATTATAGTATTCCAATTACAAGTCCCAATGGGTTTTTCCCCTCAAGATGGTTTCCCACATATGTCATGTGTTATGTGTTTGATCGTGCATTGTCTTTATTGTTCATTGCTATGAATGATATGTATGCTTCATGAAATGCTTGTCATAATTAATTAAGAGTTTGAAAGGATTGAAATTGAATTTGGATTATTTGGGCTCACTAATTCACCCCCATCTCCCTCTTAGTGATTTTACCTCAAACAATTTTTTGAAATATGGCCCAACAAATTGCAATCAATAATGTTGAATACTCTCTTTTTGGGGTTTAGTGAGATACTAAATTTCTTACATCTTTCAAAGATGGACTAGAGATGGTCTATGTGATCAACCCTATTTTTTGATAAAATGGTGAGGTCATCCATGTATATGATTTGCATTTACCTATTATCTATTGGAATGCATAATCCATGGCTCTTTAAGAAGTATCCCATCCATTGATCAGGTCAAATATCATCTGCTTATATGCATAAGTTCCCCACTTTTTGGTAAATTTATTTTTCATTGTATCCTCTAATTCAACTGACACTTGATAACATACTGAAAATACATGTAAGAAATACATTATTCTATAACCACTCACTGTCTAGATCACCATGTCCAATAAGAGTAGAGGATAGTTATCTTTCTCAGAAGCTTTGTTAAGGTTCCTAAAATTGACACAGCCTAATTTTTCCATTATTTTTGCTAATTATAAATAATTATCCACCCAAGTTGAATGCCTAATTGGAAAGGCTATCCTAGAACTTATAAAATTCTCTACCTCCTTTTGTATCAATGGTTCTAGAATAGGATTAACCAATCTATGTCTCAACTTAAATGGCTTATGATCTAACTTGAGTGGGATTGTATGGGTGATGACCCTAGGATCAAAGATCCTCAAATCATCATACATCCATACAAATATGTCTTTATATCTAATGATCAAGTCATTAACCCTTTGTCTCTCTTAATGAAGTGCAAATTAAACCAGTATTGATAAAATGTAAATCCCCATCATCTAAATTATTTGAGCTAAAATCAGACTCATTATCCTTAATCTACCTTTATTTTTGGGCTTGGGGATCTATCTTAAAGGATGTTTCCAATGAAACCATCCATAGTGGGATATGATTTAATTTTAATTCGATGATATTTTCACCCAATTCCTCATGGCACAAATGGTTTATTTCCTCATCATTAGTTATTTAGGACTTAAATTTTCCTAAATTAGTTAGAAATTGAATGATCTACTGATCATCATTAAACACTTGAAAATTATAAACCTTTTTTGGATACTTATGGATAAGCTACCAACTTAATTGAGAACTTATACACTTTAAACTCTTATAGGGTTGCCAAATTTTCTACTAAAGTAACTAGTGAGTTAGTAGCTTTATTTTGTTCTATTAAAATGGAGACTATATTGAAAGCCTCAAATGACTTGATTAAATAACATGCTCTATGTTTATATCTCTTTAAGTATGATATATTGTAATGGTACTTATTTATGACCTACTTGATCACCAATTATGAGTCTCCATATATCAATAGTTCCTTGATGTTTTTCTTGATATCAAAATACAATCCCAAAATTAAGGATTCATAATCTACTCTATTATTGGTGCATGAAAATTGGATCATGTATGCTGATATGCACTTCTTCCCTTATGGATTTAAAAAATCAATGCCATCACCTGACCCTTACTTGGATATTACTCCATTGAAGTGAAGTGTCCATAATTGGGAATGGACCTCCACTTCTTCTTATACTTCATGTTTTATAGTAAATGTATATTCTCCAAGACTAGGATATATGTAACATAATTCTTCATTAGTAGTATTTTAATCTATATAGGGTGTTTCATTCTTGGCTCTCTATTGATTCTAATTTGGTTGTAAATGCCTCTCCATGGAAGCCAAATATGAGAGACATTTATGTAAATATATCCATTGAGCATCTTCAACCAATATCTACTCAATAGTAACCCACACACTTCAAGAATATCCACTACCAATATGCTAATAGTCATCTACACATGAGGTTATGATGCAACCTGGATGTGTACATCATTAGTTTATCATATCACATATACCAATATATTATCTAGTTTTGAAATGGTCCTCTTGGATGGACTTGGGGTTAAACCAAGCTTCTATAAAATGGAGGTTGGCATCATAGTGGTTGAAGCTCCAGAATCCATAAAATAGTTGTGTATATTTTTTTCAAATGCTAAAATGGTTAACAATTATAAGGGAAACTTAGGATTGATTTTATATATGATTTTTGTGTTTACCATTTTAGCTTTTTCTACAATAGACTTCCATTTGATAGACATCCATAAGAGATCCTTTCGTTCATTGATTTGAGTCATTTCATAGAGAGTAATAGTAGACTTGATCTTTTTCATATGTTTAACAATATTATATCCTCCCTTACTCTATTCTTCTCTATGATAAGGCTAATCATTCCCTTTTAGGGGAGGAGGATTATTATCAACTTTAGATTTAGAATAATAACTATATTATTAGGAGTATAAGTGGTGAGAGGTTGTTTAATCCTCATATTGTAATTATTGTTATGAAATTGTTGAAATGATTACACTTCATCAAATTTATCCTCTAAAATAATGTCATCTTCATTAAGAAAGGGAAACGTGTAGGTTTTAAAGACCATAGCTAAACTTGAGAGGCTATATTCATAAGGGAGATCTGGGAGATTCATCATTAAATCCTATCTGATCATTTCCCTTTGGAAAATTTCAAATGTTGCATATAACTCCACATAGTCCAATTCCCCATGCTATGATGTGTTATGAACTCTACACCAATTAATAAAAATTTTCTCCATGATAATGATTTTTGGCAGCTTAGTGGATTATTATTGTTTTGTGTTATTGGTGGATCTATTGAAGGGTCTATTATATGTTAGAAAGCTAGAGATTTTTTTATTGTTTTGATTGGTGGTATTTATCATCCTTATCTACATACTCAAGAATTTGTTACTCAAATTTTGAACCATTATTTGTACATAATCTAATTCATATTTGGTGGAGTTTACACCCTAAATGACTACTATGTTGGAATGAGTTAGATGTTTTTTTTTGTTTTGTTGATGGCCAGTCATTTATGCCTAATTATTCAAGAAATCATAATTATAATTTTTCACTTGTTATATCATGGGAGGCAAAGTGTACAACTAATTTTCATTAAATGAAGGGACATTATAATTAACATGAAAAATTGGATTTAATGATGGAAAACAATTATTTAATATTGGACCCACTGATGTCTAAGGATTGAGCTACTTATCAATGTTGATAGACTCTTCATACACAAAGGCTAAAGTATTGACAGTGGTAGATATCCACAAAAACATTATAGTGATGGGATACAAATCATTCTTATACATATAGAGTGTTAGAGTTGCTTCTTATTTGTATGGAACATTCATCTAATTTTACATATTTTTATTGCATTAAAGGCCTGGAATGAATCATTGGTCTCCCTCTTCATGCTAGTGAATATTGATACACCATAATTCAATAAGTAATTTTCCTGAACTATGAAAGGAATGTATTTTGGCATGCATTGTATGAAGTGATGGATTTTTCTTGTAAGATACCAATCATTAGTAGAATCCTACATACTGAATGGGAAAAGTAGGTATGTAACATCCTCATCTGTGATATTCATTAATCTCATATCAGCCTTGAAATATTTAATATGCTCTATTGTCATCCTCCCACTTGAGGGGGAAAATATAGGAAAGTATTTCTCTAGATTTCTTGGTAAATTATGTTGGTCTCTAGGAATGGAAATAAAAAATATGATTAAACATGTTTGAACCATAGGATGGTTGATAAGAAAGATGTTTCTCACTAAGGAAGGTGTCTTATCTTGGTGTATCTTAAGGATGATTAGTACTATTCTAGGCTCACTATGATTTCACAAAGGTGAAACTAAAATTATATCTTGGGACCTATACCTTGTTACTCTTCTAGGAATCTCTAGTGCAACTCTATACTATGACTAACCTCTACTATTGAGAAAACACACAAGTATGTCATCCTTCTAGCACCAAATTTTATTTTCTATTAATGTGGGTTTTATGCAAACCATAAAAAATGAATAAGGTAACCTCTAACATCTTAGGATCTTATTGAACAAACAGTTCCACTTCAAGGCATGATTTGTAGGTATGAAGTTTAAAAAACTAATTGGTGGAATAACAGGTTGATAATGTAGGTCATTTAACGAGGTAATTGAATGGATGTGTGAAATATAAAAGAAGTATTCACTAAGGGAGTTGGTTGGGTGGAAAATTACTCTGCCATGGTTAGATCTCAAAACAAACTCAAAAAAAGGAAGGGAATGTAAGGTATAAAATAAGGTGTTATGTTCAAAGGGTAACTCCAAAGGTTATTTCCTTAGTGGATGAGTATTTCCAAAACCAATCCTTACCATTTGTATCTTTTGCATGCTCATAAGCAATCACAGTTAAATAATCTAGGGAAATTAGGTATAGGAAACATAGTGATCTCAACTAAAGTTTCCTCTCTTTAGAGTAGCTATTACACACCATTATTTGAGAGATTACAAATTATACTAGGAATGTGTATAGAGTATCCATATCACACACCTAGAATACTATACTAGAGGTAGATACTCATGCACACCTTATAATATCAACATAGACTAAATTTATTATTTAAATTTAATAAAATTTACTAATTTTCAATAGATTTTGCACATATAAGATTAGTATACATCAATGATAAGAATAAAAAATATCCTAAGCTTTTTCACATTTTAAGGAGAAGAAAGAACCAATTCAGTTGCATGAAAATCAATAACTTAATTTATTCATGTATTGATAAAAATATCTAACCTTTTGAATGGGGGTTTTACATGTATTTAAAGGCTTAGAGAATGGCTTTCCTCATTCTATGAGTTTATTAAAGATTCATATTACATCCTATAATAAACATAACTTAAATTCTAATTTGATGTAAAACTACATGTTACAACTCATAAATTGCAATAGCTCTACTTTTCTACATTCATGTGATGTGTGCATGTTGGTAAAACACATTAGTTAATTATAACATGTGTGTAATAAGAATAACTACATGTAGTTATTTTGAATAAATATTACATGAAATATTGCATAAGAGTTTGATATTGACATAACTATGGTTTGTTCATGACTGGAGTCTATGTAGCTAAACTGGGAGAAGGAGGTGGTGTTGAAACTAGTGCATTAGATAAACTAGTAAATGGAGTGGATATAGACTTCCTCTTATCCTCTATTTCTTGGTAATGTTTATAATCAACAATATATTGTGCACTTATTAATATCATATCCAAAAGAGATGGTTTGTTCACCCTATTAAATTGTGTTATTAATCTCTCATTTTAGTTTTTGTGGCTCTAAACCGTGTCTGAAAGATCTCAACTTATGTGGTTTTCTTCCTCAAAAAACTCAACTTATCCTCAATCCCTTCAAAATTTAACCCTTATAGAATTTTTTTCAAGTTAACTAAGGAAAAATGAAGTAGTTTATCAAAAATGGACCTCATTACTAACCTTTTGGTACCATCATATGCATTCACCAACTCCAATTCATTCAAAATTTGTCCTACTTTCTTTTCCTATTGAATTTTTCTTGAGTGTAAGGCCTAAAAACATTTCATCCAATCCCTTACATATTTATTCCAAATGACCACTAAATTTAATGCATTTTATGCTTCCAAGGGTTAAATTAAATCAAGATGTCTACAATCCTTATTTGAGGTATATAAAACTAAAAACTTCAATTTGTTCCCATCTTTTTTCATAGAGTTGAATAATTTGGCCATTTCAATTAAACGAGGGGTTAATTGTGTCTTAAAAGAGTTGATAGTGTTAGGTATACAATATATCCTTAAGTTTAATCTAGGAGGGAACATGAATGACCTACTTGTATTCTTTGATATTTTCTAATTATTTCTCTAGATCCTTTATCACTTCCTTAGTACCCTTGTGGAGTTATATCAAGGCTATAGAATGGGTATCCTGATAGGACCTAATGTCTTCAATTTAAAGTGAGCGACCCATTCTTTTATCTTTTCTCTTGGAAAGATAGAAGACTTATTCTCTTTACTCTAGAATCAAACTTTGCCCAATGATGTTTGTTTTTATTTTCTTTACCCATTTCATAAAGCCATTAGAATTATCAAAAATGATATTAAAGTGGGTATCTCAATAATATTTAGGTATATATTCTTAAAAACTTAAGCTCCTAGTTATTTATTGTAATCTAAAAGTGCCAAGTGTGATAGGTCTACTAGTTGTGCCTATATTTTGGTATCCTCTAAAGGGTCAATCTCAAGAGTTGTATTTGGAATGGAAGGCCATATTATCTTTGACCAGTCTACATTCCCTAGGTGTGGCATTGGATAGATAGTGTAGATAGGATTATTTATTATAGTTTTCTTTATGGCTACCATTATCATGGCTTGAATTTCTCTTGAGGAAAGCATAAGTGCATTTAATTGAGTATAGGATATTAGAAATAGAGTGTTGGATTTGTTGCTCATAGTAGCAGTAGAGGTATAAATTAAAGGAATGGTTGTAATAATGGGTAAGGAGATAGGGATAAATGAAGGAAGTGGCATAACAGGGAAATAATTCATAAATGGAAATGTGGTGATGAAAAGGTGGCCTAAATAAGCATTAGGAAGCAAACCCTTACCTATTTTTTCACTTTTGAGGGGTACCTTTCCGTTGAGTTCTTGCAAGATCAAGACTTTGGCTTGTTATAGTGCCTCTTCTTCTTCTTCATCTGCTATATTACCTTTAATCAAGGGTTGTTTTTATTCATTTGGTCCCTCTATATATATTACCTGAGGCATTCTTTCTTTAGACTTTCTATTGTAGCATATATTTTTTTCCATTTGGAGGAAAAGCCACTTATTGATTAGAAATAATGACTTTCACATTAGATGTTGAGGTTACTAAGGATACAATAATGGGTGTGAATTATTATAAGTTAGAGGAGTCTATACATATAGGCTCCTCTTCCTTACTAAGAGAACTCTCCTTACCTTGATTTATCTACACCTAAGATTCTTGATTTACTTCCCTCAATTAAACTATGGGTGGTTGAACCTTATAATTCTCCTCTTCTACTCATTTTTTAGCAACTAAATTTTCCCATTCACCCTACTCTTACATTACATATATCACCATGGTGGGTATATTTTGGGGGTCTTGATTTTGATCATGTAGTTTGTAAAGAATTTTGTTGTTTTAAAAGTCTAAATAAGCCCATCCTACTAGTGGTGGGATCTTGTATTGTGATGGATTATTTGTGATAAAAGGATTTGATTAGATTTACTTGAGTAAATATTTATTTACTCTAACCATTTTATCACTTTCAATGAATTTGTCATAATCCTTTCCATTGATAAATAAAAAACCATGATCATATGGATCATTACTATACTAAATTCATAAATTTTAAATATGCTATTTTACCTTACCATGGGGGTCCCAATATCTATGTGGTAAGGTGGCCAAATCAGAGGCTCTCTTGACCTTGACAACTTCCCATAAATGTATATAAAATTTGTAAAACATCCTCCTAATAATGGCATGAGAACCATGTAATGTGCTCATTTTGATTCTACATAGATCCTCATCAATCTACTTCCATAATTGATAAGCAATTTCTTCCTTAGCTAGTGTGTTAGGGATATATTTTAGGAGGCACAGTGGATCAACCCTATGTCTAGTAACCTATCATGGCATAAATTAAATATAACTAATATTCACCCTTTGAAATGAGTGAATTGGTTATAATTTTAGACACCTAGGTATGGGTTACTCATGAATTTCTCTTCAAACCTAAGGATCAAAGTCTTATTTAGTCCTTAATATTATCCTAGTATATGCATAAATATGCACAAATGAATACACATCACAAATCCTATTTTTGATGTAAGTAGGATTTGGGACCTAGAGAGACCCATTATGTATATAAATAATACCCATTATAACATCAAAAATCTAGTACATCATGTTGAAATTACCCCCTTAGGGCTTCTTGTGATTATACAATGTTAGCTCAGGCAACTAGGAACTGATGATATCTCTCGATGCATATGTGTGTTTTGAAGTAAACAATAGGTGAGAAATGGTAACCATTCTAAGTAAAGGAAGTGGATGCTCAGGTGACCATATAAGAAATTTAATAGTTCCATACTAATGTGCATTATCATTAAAAATCTAGTGATGGACACATGATTCTTGTCCTTGATTGGAAAGGTTTCTCCAAGGAGAAGCCATTTGCTTACTATAAACTATGTATTGTTGCTTTTATTTCTAGGAGACTCTAATATGTAAATCAAATATGGAATCTAAGAGTATAAATTTTAAATAAATTTTAAATGCTTCACCTAATATTTAGGTAATGATAGTTTTATGACTGACATGGTGGAGGAAGCCACTAATAGAAATCTTTCCTTCGAAGAACAAGTCACATAATAGATTGATACTATCAGTATCATAGTGAAGTGCTTGACGCTTGAGGTAAATTAGGTCAACTTCTACCTATCATTCTTCTAGAGAGACATCTTCCTCATAGGTAAATGTGTCGATGCTTTCTACAGCTTCACATAGAGTTGAGTAGTTAGTGTAGATACCATCAAACATGGAGGTGTCAAATATTGTGTCCATATAATCCATTGAATATTTGATATAAAATATAGATGGTGCTTGGGATCCCCTATATATTTTGTATGAAGATGCCATTCTTTATTTTTTAGTGGCGATAGAATTATGGATCCTTGTATTGGTTGTTTGACATTCTTCTATGTAAATTATAGCTTGATCAAAGGTAACTAGGGCTTTAATTCTTTGAGGGAAATATTCATTAGAGCTCATTAAAATTAAATGAACATGAAGTTAGATATCAAATCCATACTAAAGACTTTTGGAATTCAATCTCAGTTCATATACCATTAATCATCAATATATCCAAGCTTGTTGTCTTCATTTAATTTGAACTTGACTACCTTTTCCTAATGGAGATACCATGTATGATAGTTACTGATTAAGAAGGGTGCCATAGTGTTTCCCCTTTTTACACCTATAAATGTGTGGTTTAGTTTAGAATTGGAATTTACATTCAAGCTAATCCAATTTATTATCAAAATCTAAGGCTTCTAAACAAAATATCACAAAGATCAATTTGTTCTTTAGGAAGATTCATGAAACATTTCCTAGAAACTAAAACTCCACAAAATCTTCTTGAAGACCAAGAATGTATTTCAAGAATATCCATTGAATAAATTTATCAAATATGAAAGTTGTTGAAGAGAAAGTTTCTAAAGAGAAGACCCAAAGACAAAAAATTGAAGATGAATTCTTGAATAGTAAAAATTATGAAGACCAAAATCCTGAACAAAACTTCTCAAATAAGATCAAAAGAATAATTTATCAATGATAAATTCCAAAAAAGAAAATCCCAAAGACATAAAATCAAGGGGTAAATTTTCTAAGGAAAATTTTGAAGAAAATATTTTGACTAAAGTTACCACCAACAAAATTTCTTAAACGAATATCCTAAAGACCAAATTGTCAAGTCCCAAAATGTTCAGTTCCAAAGTGTTGATAATTCTAAATAAATAAACATGAATACTTATAATTTCAAAGACCTATCATACATAATAATATTACCAAAATTTTCATAATAAATTATTTCAAATAATTCATTTGAATGAAAATGGGTTGTAAAAGGAAAATAGATGCAACAAAGGTGATTTACTGCTAAGACCCACAAATTTCCAAAGATAGGAAGTAAGTTAAACATACATGCACATCCATAAAATGAATAATATTTATAACACCAAATGTGTCCCCACTTTTCTATCAATTATCCAAGGTGGGTTGTGTTGAATAAAACATAGGCTATCACTATACAATAAAGACCATGGTATAAATAAATCATCTAATTTATTGAACAACACACTTATCCTTCCGACAATAATTCTCATGAAAAAACCAAATTTCACAAAAAAATATTAAAAATATGTCTTACTACATGATATCATATATTATCATAATGCCAAAGTTAACTTGCTCCATTGTGTCTCTCAATATGAATTTAATTATAGTTTGAAACAAGCACATAGGGAATTTATCATGGACACTGTAGTAGACTTCAACCCAAAAATGCCTATACATGGGATACTTTTTCCCCACCCTTGAAAAGGTGAAATAAAATTTTACAATAAATTTAATCCCTTCCAATTGAATGATGATCTTAGCCACTCTCCTTCAATTGAGCTTCAAACATTATAATCTTTTTGGCCTTTTTCCATGTGTAGATTAGATCTCATTAGAAAATTACCCCAATCTCATGAAGGTAATATCTTCATCATCATGGCTAATGAGTATTTCACTAAGTGGGTTGAATATATGCCCCATTTTAATGTCATTAGTATCATTATATACAAATTTATACTTAATCAAATCATTTTTCTCTTTGTAATTCCTAACACCATTATTTCTAATAATGATGGGAATTTTAAGAATAAAGATATGAAATAATTATGTGCTAAATTAAAAATCACATAAAAATTATACACACCTTATAATCTTCAATTCAATGGGAAAGTAAAGGCCACAAAAAAAATCTTAATATAATATTACAAAATAAAATTTGAGATTCTCATTCTAATTGGCATTTAAAACTTTATCCTTCACTTTAGGCTTATCACACTAGCAATTATACTATCATTTGGGAAACACCATTTTATTTTTTATATAGCTTTAAATGTCTCTCCTATACAATTCTATCTACAATATGTATGTATCTCTATTCATTGCATTATCCCTGATGAATAAATTTTTGAGACCCATCTACATGTTTTATATCTTCTTAAAGAGTTCCACATGGGTGATTTATAACATAATTGCCAATGCAAAGCTCAATTTTCCAAACAACATAACAAAAAAGTCATAGTACCCTCAATGTTGGTGACTTAGTCTTTAAATTATATTATATCCACAACAAAGAAGGCAAGTGCACCCAAAAATGGTGGGGCCCTTATTTGGATAGAGACATTCTTATTCCTAGTACCTACAAATTACAAACTAATGAAGGACATATTTTCAAATAACCCATTATTGATTAAATTTTAAAGAAACATTTTGCTTAAAATTATCATCATTTTTATATTACACATATTTCATATATTTATATATACCATGGTGCTAAAATTTATTGAATTTTTTTCAAATCTTCCCACAGTGTAGCATTACATCAAGCTCAATATCCTTAGTTCCTATCATTTGTCCTTTGGTCCATTTAAATTATGTAATTATATATTTCTTCATTAATTTCATCATAATACTATGGATAGGACCTAATCATCCTCATGAATATTTTTTAGTTTATTATTAATTCTAATAGTCAACCTTCAAGTCTCCTTTTAGGTTATTAGTTCATTTATTTACACAATTAATTTTAACACACATTTTGGGTTTTATTTAATGAGTTTCAATGTAATACCTTGGATAAGACTAGGCCTTCCTCACAATATACAATTATGTTGTCCTTCATGTTTACATCTCTTTGTTTTTTCCTTTGTGAGTTGTGGTTTAAGACCTTAGATAAGACCAAACCTTTGTCACTCATCTCCATTTCATATAATAATTTTGTCTTCAACATTAGCTTATTGTCTTCCCGAAAAAATAGGTCACTGGTTGAGATTTTTGACTTCATAATATTAAACTAAGTCACATTATTTTATGTTAGTAAATCTAATAATTCATTTTTCATGTCTCTACTCACCTAAACTATCTTTTATGATTATGATTTATACTTACCTTTCAATATACCATGTTACAAATAATTTTTTTTGTGATTTAAGGTAACTCAATCATTCCATGTCTAATTTTATCCTCTCCCCTATTCCATTTCACTATAGGTACACCAAGTTTGGTTTCAAGATATCACTCTTATCTAACATGAAAATAAAAAAGTCTTAGACACCATGTTATTTATGTTTTCCTTTGTAGCCACCAAGTTCAATTTCTATGGTGATATATTTTTTTAACACCCATATTGTTTCAAGAATACATATTAAGGAGGTGTTGTTACCTTCACCAACATGCCCCATTTTCAAATTGAAAATAGGGACCCTCTTTACTTATTTGATATTTTTTATATGGAGTTGTAATGGCCTATCTGATTGAGATCTTATTGATTTTAAGTTTACTAGATTCTAAGTTACAAATGACTATTCATGCTCATTTATAATGTATTTTCATTTTGTTTAAATCAGTTATTTAACCCTAATTTGGAAAATAGGCTATCATAATTGGGTAGATAGGGTTAAAGATATATAAAATATAGGACAAAAGGGTGAATATCAAATATACAATAGGTCAATTAATGTGTTAAAATTAGATGCATCATACACTAAATTTATAAAATTGAGATAGGCTATTAATAGAAATCATATTTATGCTAGATATATAAATGAGATAAATAAATTACTTAGTTATTTTTCATGATAATATGGTGTTAGATATAATACAGGTGAAAAGAAAGCAATAAGACATTTTTATAACTGTTGTCAAATTATAGATCTCATACCTCTATCACTTTGGACACTTACATCATCTTAGGATAGTTGTGTCGATACTAGTGTCTATGTTTAATTCTAGTTTCCTATACAAAATATGTCACTCTTATATAAATTTTAAAACCCTAGCCTTCCATATTCAATATGACCTTGGGGAAAAATGGGTTAGTGGGTACATGATGTTGATTTGACCGAGAATGACCCTGTTTTCAGAGGGTGTTGCCTACATATTTAATAATCTTGAATAGGGCCTTAGACTCATGTAATTCTCCCCTACATGTTTATTTATAGAATCATGTAATGTGTAAATCAAGTACAATAATGATATAGCTTATAAACTAGAAATTATGACTTCATAATTGTTCATTTATTACTTTAAACCTATATATGTGTTGTACCTATGGATGGTGTGTAAATAGGGAATCTTTGATCAATTAAATTCTTGATAGAGTGCTTTCTGATAAGTGTCTTGGTATCTTTCATATTCTCTAGGTGAGAAATGAGTGAGGGTTTATATTATATTTATATCAATCATATCAAGACATAACATGCATTAAATAAATTAGGCTGACCATTATAATACATTTTAATTTCAAATTAGATGTCTTTAAGGCCCTAGACACTTACGTCAAACTAGGACAATAACATCAATTCTAATGTCTAGCCTAGATGTTAGTGTCTAGGGAGAAGTAGGCTAGGTACAGGCTCAAAACTTGTAGAGATATAAGATTAGTATATTTTAAGAATTTTAGGCAAGATGGGATGCTTTTGTCATCAATATAAGGTTGGTTAGACTAAGATATAAGCCAAGGGGCACAAGATATGGCATATTTAATGCTTATAAAAGCAAGGCATATGTATTACTAAGAGGAAAATATAGGGTCATGCTTTTTATAGGTGTAAAATATTGAGATGATACATAATCACAAAATATCATCTGCATTTACCCTCCTTTAATCTAGTAATGAAATAAATAATTTCATGGAGAGGAATAAGTACCTAGATATGTATACATAAATTATCTCTATTTGAGTTTAATTCAAGTCCTTTAATAGAGTATGGATTTATTTATTTTTGGTGATTGACATGAAACCAAGATCATTATACAATGTACAATTAGTGCATATAATATGGGTCAAAAATACTTGAAATTGATTGAAACTAAAAAGGCAAGTTTTATGAGTATAGTTGTGTGTTAATGTAACTACCTTGCCTATTGGATTTTTTTTTGTAAAATTCATATTATGTTAATGATTTAAAATTTAAATTAGGATAAATTTTGATAATTTATTAATGTTCATATATCCAAGGAGATAAAGAGAGATTGAAAGGCACATGCCACCAACTTTGGAGCAAAAGTGAGTTACCACATGGCAATTGAGATTAGCACAACTATGAAAGACAATGATACTTTTAAATATTTTCACTTGTATTTTAACCCCTTGAGGATATGTCTCATCTCTCCTCATCCAAGTGGCACAATTGAAATACCTCTAGGTTTTGGGTAGCCTAAGAATGAGGTGAATCTCCAGTTAGGGCTAGCTCCCTTGATGTACCACTTTTAGATCACTAATACACCTATGATTGTAAGTAAAAAGGATATGAAAATTAAATTAAACTATCCTAAAGGAGGTGATACACCAAATTAATTGATAACTACCAACCAACTACATGTCACACATGAGACCAAGAGATTAACTAGGCATACACTTCTCTAATCTAAATCTTCTCACATCAATATTTAAATATGAGGTTGTGATGAATGTTTAGGATAGGAAAACTATAAAAGATTCTTATAATGGAAATATTAAATATACTGACTCACTCAACATTTAAACTTCATATAACACTTCACATGACCTATAAGAAGAAGATTTCAAGCTGTAAATAGGTGAGAGAATGAGATAACAATGCTAAGGAAACAATAGTCATCAATAAGAAAGATAAATAATTCAAGTGAAAACACTATGAACAATCATATAAGAGATAAAATTATTAGTCTTTATTTATTCATGTTATACAAATGAGTAGGCTTCACCATACTTAGGTGGAGCATGCTTACAATAGCCAAAATGGCTAGTTCTTATAGAACTTGAGATAAAGAAGAAAATAAAAAAATAAAAATGTCACAAGGACAAGTGTCAAGATGAGAAAAATATTTAAATGTGTAGAATAATAAATTAGGATATAGGCCATGTAAGGTTTGATAGAAAAAATGGTTCTCTAAACTATGCAACTCATGAAATGTGGTGTGAAATCTCTTCTATTGGTCCAAGAAAATACATTCATCATTTAACTCTGTTGGAACATCCTAATACTAAATATTAATAGTTTTAATGATTTAAATAATATGTGTGGGTTATGAAGATTCTTTTACATGAATTGGTTACATTTCTAATCACCTATATTCCTTTATAAATGAGCCATCACTGCCTATAGTTAAAGAAACTCCCTATTTCACACACCTTACACTTTTGGCTTCCAAAAAAGCTTTAATTTCTCATGAAAATATATAAAATGGAGTTAATGAAAATTTTCAAGGCCATATATGGTCTTTGAGGCATTAGGCACACCTTAAAATTATCTTAAAGTTTTTCACCCTTCTCACTATCATGTTTACTATGCTTGTTCTATCTTGTTGATATGACAGATATTGTCAAATAACCTATGAGTTTTTATAAATCATTAAATTTAAATGATTATTTATTTTAAGTTTCAATATTTCCTCCCATGTGATTGGGATCTTTAGACTCTTCTTAGAACTTACAAAAACATAATAATTGTCAAGAAAATCCTATTTTGTAGTTCATCCATATAATTTTATACAGTCCAAAAAGATCATGAGTAGAATAATATAGTTCCTTAAAAATTCCATCCAATTTCATTGTAATTATAGTCCATTTGGGTATGTTTCCATCTTAATTTCCTTCATTGGGTCTAGAACCAGGGTTTATGAGGGTTTTAAATAGTTTCTACTCTTAAGCTTTGTTCATGAAGCTATGCCACTAGATAGAGAACTAATGCCACAAAATGTTTTTTCATGACCTTCTCCAAACCATACTATTCCCTTGAATATCCATACAAAGTTTTAAATAATATGATAACATCCCAAATTGCCCACTTGAGATCTTTTCTCCATTCCCGTCAAGTTTAAATTGGTCTCAAGCTAAAAGTGGCTTTCCTTGTGACTTATCTACAATTAAAAAACTTGGAAACATCTTAAATGATACTATAAATTTTTTAAATATCATTAGAGTGATCACGTAATGTTATAAATTAATTTGACCCTACATTTGGCGTTAGGCCTAAGCCATGCCTGACATACCTGGATGCATACTTTGTAACCCAAACCATCCTATTGAGCTTCTTATTTATATGTATGGTTTAGAATGTTGGTTTATATGTAATTATTATTCATAAAACTCTATGAAATTTCCACTAAAATTATGGTCCACCTTTTATCCCTACTTTCACAACTATAGGGTTTGCATACAAAGGGAAGTATCCTTTGTCTGAGACCAAACAAAAGGTACTTCCCCTATTTACTCAGACAATTAGAATGTTAGAGGAAATTTTCCAGTCCATATAGATATTATATAAAATAATATTTCTCTTTAGTAGGTCTTTTGACCTTAAAAAGCATTAAAACCTAAGACAGTCTGTTAGGAAAAGACTATGTGTAGGGTTCTTTCTTATGGACTGTGTTTCTTGATTTGAGGAGGCACCTATGGGTCAACTTACATGTTTTAAGATTGAGAAAATGTTTTCAAACTCCCTTAATTTTCATAGGTGCATTATCATCTATTGATACCCATTTACCTAGTGCCTATGCAATACCAACACTAAAACATCATCCTTTAGCCCATTGTTCACCATAGTTAAACATAGTCAACTATATTAGAATGAGTAAAACCCTATAGATGAAGATTCTTCTTAGAATATGTTACACATCACCTTTGGGTCCCATGAGTCATTTTTAATCATCTCACATAATCCCATCTTGATCATTCCATGTTTAATACTCCATCATGGACTATGTACACCTATAGTTAGCTATAGGTGATTACTTTCAAAGGTAGGGACACCTGTAGGTGTGAACTAGACTCCAAACATTTCATGTAAAACTCTCTTTATGACCTTTATGATATTTTCCATGACTTTTCACTTTCTAAAGTCATTAAATCATGAATATATTTTTCATTTTCAACCTTGGGTGTTAGAGTCACCTTGGAGTTTCAAATCTTGTGGATGGCACTATCATAATTTAGTGGTCGAAGGTGCATATTTGAGATTCTCTAGAAAGAAGACCAAATGACTAAATAAATATCTTCATTTTCAAAGTTGGGATCCTATGATATGGATATAGGATGAGTGGACTAGGAGTGGTCAAAACTCAATATATCATTGTCATAAGGCATCTTCAAAAGGGCTAGGTGCTCTATTTTTTTCCTTTTAGGGAAAAGGTCCCTAAATTCCATATTCATTACCTCTAGGAGTGACCTTCCACCTTTCATATAAATATATAATCTCAAATTATCTACCATAATCTCTTAAACATACTAGGATTCCTAGGAGAGTTTCACCACTTGTTTCAACACTTCTATATGACACCCTAGCTCTTTGTTAACACCACTTATATGTGGTTATTGTCATGTATAGGCAGTGGATGATCTTTAGATAAATATGCCTGATTTATGTGTCTTAATGTAGTTTTTAACATTTAAAAAGTTTCAAATAAAATATTATCACTATATATAGTCCTATCAAACTCATATACTCCCTCTCAACGTAATTTGTTTCTATGAGGGCACCTGTAGGTGCACCTTGAGTTGTATATAGATAGGTAGTGAGTAGAATGGTCCATGTTTTCAAGTAATCTACCTTCATAGTCAATTAATATACCTTAAATGTATAATTATGATGCTGTAAATCTTGAAATAAAATCACACTCCTCATTTCAATGTATAACTTTTTAGTAGGTGCAATTTCATGGTGCAGACTAAGCAATGGTGGTAGAGTGATTAGTTGTTATAATATTTATTATGCCAATGAAATGGATTAATTTTTTTTTATTTTTTATTATAATGTATTAAACCTATAAATAACATAATTATAGCCTCATATATGTGTTAAAGACCTTAACCTAACTCTCTTAGTTGATTGTGCATGACAGACACAGAGCAAACTGACTGCGTCTCACTTATGAATGCAATTATATGGAAGATTTATTTGGATGATGAGATTATAATGAAATGAAATCAATATTTGAAACATGATAACAAACAATCACCATACTTTTACATCATTACCAAGATATGAAGATGTTGGAAGTGGTGGAAACCTACCTACAACATAGAAAGTTGTCTTCACTTACAACCTAAGATATTTGGATTATCAAAACACATTAAAACACAAAACCAAGAATGGAAAACATGAGGTGAAGATTTACATGTACTCTAGAGTCAATTCTAACAATTGGATTATATATAACTATCTATAGAAGAGCAAAACCTATAGGGTACATAGATTGGAAAGAAAATTAGATAGGCTAACTTATTAAGAATGGTTAATAAAGAATAAGCCACCATTATTTTATATATATATATATATATAGATATATATAAACATTAAATGGAAGATAAATGATTTTATAAGACACCCCCAAGAGCATTTTGCTTCAAACCTCTCCTACTAGCTGTACCATCCAAAAACCTGAGGGTCATTCTTGCTTGGAGTTTTGTTAGTTTTATGGAGCACTTGATCAAAATAATCACTAAAAAAATTATGTGGAAGATAAAAATATAATCCTAAAGTGTCATCAGTTTTAAGATGTTTTACTTTTTTTCTACACCTTGAGAAAACTCCCTTTTTTCTAAGAAAACTACTCTTTCCTTTTAATAAAGTACCATTTTTCAATTATAAATAGTTTATTAAGGCATAATAAGACACATGAAACATGACATAAAATTTTGACACCTTCACTTTACTTAAGGAGGTTTTAGAAGTCATTAAATACTATTTTTATGACCTTTACATGGCTCAAATAGACATAAGGATTAAAATGACTAAGACCAAGGCTAATATGACACGAAATGACATCAAAAGGATTATAATACACCCTATGACCTAATATTAGACCCATTAAAAAACCTAAAAATCATGTTTTTAACCTATAGTGGGTCCCAATTTAACCTATAGGGTCAAATTTCGTCAATAATTGGTGACTCATAGGGGTAGCATGCCTTTTATGCTAAAGATCAGTAGCCATATCCTATCCATGGGCTTAGGGAGTCATATGAAGTCTCAAAAAAACTAGAAGATGTGACACTTGACAATAAGGATTTAACCAAGACAATACAAATAATTACCTCAACCACATAAAAAAAGGACACACACAAATCAAATCAAACACACTAACAAAACACACAGATGTGCTCAAAGAACTTAGGAAAAATAGAAAACAAACAACTTTACACAACTAGAAATTAAGCATACTTCCTTTCAAGGCTCAAATGGAAAATTCATTTAATCTTCTTCTTCATGAGATGAATCATAGTGCCAAGCATTTTTCTTATTGGATTGGATGCTTGATAGATCAGACCTATTCCTTGGCACTTCACTTGATTTGTTCTCAAGTATATCATCTTTAAATAGGTCTCCAATGTAAATGTATTGTTCTTTAATTTTTAAATATACCTCATACTTCTGCCCACTCTTCATCTCATGATCAACTTATATCTTCTTAGTAGGAATGACTTTAAGATGAGTAGTTTCTTATTCCTTGGAAGATTGAGGCAAATAGAAACTTGTTCTGTCCTTCAAAAGCTGATGTGTTTCTCCCAACTAGTTGAGAGGGTGATAACCCATTTTGATGACTTCAAAGATATCATTATGGGATTCATATTCCTCCTAAAAGGACAAATTTGAAAATTTGCTTCTTTTTTGCATACCCATTTGAGTGTTAAGGCTTCCTTTTCCATTTTTGACTAGATCACAGACTCTTTGAAGATGAGTATAAGCTGATCCAATGATTGAAAAAAATTAATCCCAAGGATGATTAGATAGTTATTATTTCCCATCTATGATAACTTTGATAGTTATGGAAGAACCAATGATGATTTTCTCTTCTTTAACACAAGGAAGACATTCTTCAATATCAACATAATCAAAAGATTCAACAAAATAAATCACCTTTTCTTCAGCATTTAGAACCTCTTGAGGTATATCATGTTATATCTCAACTATTATAACCTAACTTTGCTTCCCAAATACTGTAAGATCCTCAATTTCTTTCTCCTTCTTAGTGATGCCAATTCTAGGTATTTTGTAATCAGGTGACCTAGCCTAATGAGGCTACCAAGGAGATATATTTTCTTCAAGCAAGAGTTTTGAATTATTATCAACCAAATTATCCTATTTAATTTCCCACACCATATGTATATCAAGGCAAAGGGTGATAGGTTGAGGACAATATGAACTAGTTGGTGAAGGTGGAACATAGAACTCAACATCAGATTGAGAATGAATTGTAGGTATCGTTTTGGAAGTTATTGAGGAAAGGGAGGAAAACCTTAAGTTAAAATATCTTGTTTTTCTTCATTAAATTTTAAAATAACTTCATTTAAATATTGTTTATCTTGATCACTCTCTTGAGGAAGGTTAGATTGGGTTTTTTTAGGCATAGGATTTCTTTTGGCTCTAAACCTTCCATCACACCTTGAGTCAAGAATTTCATTCTCAACTCTAACTCTTAAATTTACTTGGCTAGGTTTTATTTTAAAAATATCTCTTGAAGTTAATATGAATATTCATGAGGATAATAAGTAAAATATGGCTGATATGGAAAACAAGAAGTCTTTTGAGGAAGGGTGGGAGGGGCTTGAATAGGATCAAGATCTTTATCAACTTCACACTCTTTATCTAGGATATTTTCCCCTTTCTTTTCCCATGACTCCACTACCTTATTATATATTATTATTTAGGATTAGGATTCTCTTTTCTAGGTAATGATGAAATTTGAGGGGTAGATGAAGTGTTCAATAAACTCGGGATCTCCTTAGGTTTATATCCTCCACCTTGTCTCCAACTTGGGATTTCATATCTAGAAGTCTCTTCTTGAGGTGGGGAAGTAATGGGAGAGGGAAAAGAGGGATTAGATTCTAATTCCTTTGATAATGATATGGAATTATTCATCTACTTATTGGCTAACACAATATTCCTATCAAGGTTTTCTTCAAAAATAAAGTTTGTCTTCCCAACTCTCTCTTTTAATTGATTGGGAAAAAGATGACTTTAATAAGCTTGATTGGGTTAATGAGTAAGGCTCAAGTAAAATTGATAGAAATATTGGGGAGGTGGATATGAAGGTTGACATATTTTTTTAGGTTGTTCCTCATGAATTTGTATCTTATCTTCTAAGGATGAAACTAGGGTACTCACATCTAGCATCTCACTTGTGAGCCTTTCCCAATCTACTCTCTCAATAGGCACCCACTCTCTTTTAACTAGATCTAATGCATATCCCACATTATAAATGAGATTACTAAAATCATATTGAACATGTCCCCTTTGTATGTCAATATCCATCATGTACTTCTCATAGCCCAAGAGATGTTGATTGAAAGTTAAGATGGACTGATTTGAGAAGTGACTAGGTTGACTAGGAGGAGTAAGATATTGAGAAGGCTAGTTATAGGACTGATACATTTCATGAAAAGGTTGATAAGTTTCATATTGGATTTGGTAAGGATCATGGCAAGGTTAATAATATCATATAAAGGATGATATGGAATGTCATAATCTTGAGATATCTCATCAAATTATGTAAAATAATACTCAACACCAAAACCAGCCATGGAACTTCATTCAGAAGTAAAAACACAAATAAAAATTACCAATAATATTTAGAAAGAAAAATTTGGCTACTTGACTAACTAATGTAACTTTAGATTCATCATTGATGCTTGGTTAGATGCTTTTAAAGGATGATGTGTTGAAAGACAAAATCAAAAATATTTAAAATTCTTGGATAATGAGTCCCAATGGGTGTGCCAAAAAAAATTTGTCACTTGGATTTTCATCCCTTGATTATATTTCTCAACTCTCATCATCCAAGTGGCACAATTAAAACACCTCTAGGCTGTGGGTAGCTTAAGAATGAGATGAATCTATAGATAAGGTTAGCTCCCTTGATGTAGTACTTTTAGATCGCTACTACACCTATGATTGCAAGGAAAATGGAGAGAAAACTAAAATAAAACTATCCTAAAGTTGGTGATATACCACATTAATTGATAACTACCAACCAACTGCATGTCACACATGAGACCAAGAGACTAACTAGGCATACACTTCTCTAATCTAAATCTTCTCACATCAGCATTTCATTATGATTTTGTTATTAACATTTAGGCTATGAGGACTATAAAAGAGGCATATAATGACACTATTGAGTATACTAACTCACTCAACCTTGATACTTCATAGAACACTTCACATGATCTACAAGAAAAAAATTTCAAGCTACAAATATGTGAGAGAATGAGGTAACAATGCTAAGGAAAAAAATCATCACTAAGAAAGGTAAATAATTAAAGTAAACACACTATTAATAGTCATATAAGAGATAAAATTAGTATTCTTTATTGACACATGGTATGCAAATGAGTATGGCGTTGCCATACTTAGGTGGAGCATGCTTACAATAGCCAAAATGGCTAGTTCTTATAAAACTTGAGAGAGATAAGAGAATAAAATATTCCAAAGGTCACAAGGACAAGTATCAAGTTGATAAAATGAGTTACATGCTCATAATAATGAATTATGATATATACCATGTAAGGTTTGATAGGAAAAACAGCTCTCCAAACTATGCAACTCATGAAATGTGGTGTGAATTCTCTTCTATTGGTCTAGGAAACTATCTTCATCATTTAGCTCTATTGAAACATCCCAAAATTTACTATGAATATTTTTAATTATTAAATTTAGAGGTTTGTTTTATGAACATGTTTTTACATGCATTGGTTGCATTCCTAATCACCTATATTCCTCTATAAATGAGTCATCACTACCTTTAATCAAAGAAACTCCCTATTTCACACACCTTGCACACTTGACTTCTAAAAATGATTTATTTTCTCATTAAAATCCATAAAAGGGATATAATTACATGTTTCAACGCCAACCATAGCCTTAGAGGCATTAGGCACACCTTAAAAGTAGCTTACTTAGAGGCTTTTACCCTTCTTACTATTATGTTCACTATGCCAATTCTGACTAGTTGAGATGCAAGATATTTTAAAGGAACCTAGTAGTTGTTATAAAGTATTAAATGGACATGGTAAGTTATAATAAGTCTCAATGTTTCTTTCCATGTTATTTTCATCTTTAGAATCTTCCTAGAACCTACAAAAACACAAAAATTGTCAAGAAAACAATATTTTTTACTCCATATATATAATTATGTACAATCCAAAAGGATGTGGAGTATCATAAGAGATTAACATAAAACTTCCATCCAATTTCATGATCATTCTGGTCCATTTACGTAACTTTCCATCTTTATTTTCTTCATTAGGTCTAAAACTAGGGTTTGTGAGGGTTTTAGATAGTTTTTGATCTTAAGCTTTATTCATAAAGCTATGACATTGTACAAAGAAAATAATTCTACAAAATATATTTTCATGACCTTATATAATCCATATTATCCCCTTTAATCTCCATGTAAAGTTTTAAAGAAGATATGAACATCCCAAATTGCCCACTCGAGCTCTTTTCTCCATTCTCTACAAGCTTGAATTGGTATTAAGACAAAAATGGAATTCATTGTAAGTTATCTACATTAAAAAAACATGGAAACATATTAAATGATCATATAAACATATTACATATCATTTTAGTGATCACCTAATGTTAGAAATGAAGTTGACCCTCCATTTGGCATTAGGCCTAAACCATACCTAACAAACCTATCTGCATAATTAGCAACCTAGACCATCCTGTTGAGATTATTCCTTATATTCATGGTTTATAATATTTTTTAAAGTTTCCTTGAACTTAATAAACCTATCTACAATTTCAAATCAATTTCTAGTCCACTTTTTATCCTTACTTTCCAAAATTATAGGGTTTGCATACAAAAGGAAGTACCCTCTATTTGAGATAAAATAGATGGTACCTCCCCTATTTAATAAGAAAATTAGAATTTTTATTTGATTATAAAATCCATATATATTATTTTTACAAAACATTTCCCCTTAATCAGGTCATTTAACCTTCTAGAATCATTAAAACCCAAGACAGTCTGTTAGGAAAACATTGTGTGCAAGGTTCTTTCTTATGGACTGTGTTTCTTACTTTGGAAAGGAAACTATGGGTTGATTTTAATGTTTTAATATTTAAAAAATGTATTAAAACTCCCTTAAAGTTTCATATGGTTATTATCATATATTTATACCCATTTACCTAGTGCTTATGCAATACCAACATTAAAACATTATCCTTTAGCCCACTATTCACCACAGTCAATTGTATTCAAATGAGTAAAACCTTGTAGATGAATATTATTATTGTAATAGGTTAAACATATAATTTGGGTCTCATTATTAATTTTTAATCATCTCCCATCATCCCACCTTGATCATTCCATGTTTAAGCCTCCATCATGGTCTTTGTTCACCTATAGTCAGCCGTAGGTGAGTACTTTAAAAGGTAGGGACACTTGTAGGTGTGAACTAGACCCCAAATAATTCATGTAAAATTATATTTATGAAATTTATGCTCATTTATGTTCCTTTTCACTTTAAAATTTCATTTAATCATGTATATATGTTTCACTTTCAACCTTGGGTGTTAGAGTCACCTTAGAGTTTCAACTCCTGTAGATGGCACTATCAAAATTTAGTGGTTGAAGGTGCATATTTGAGATTCTCTATCAAGAAAAAAATGAATAAATCACTCTATTAGTTTTTAAATTTTGGATCCTATGATAGAGATATAGGATTATTTCACTAGGAGTGGTCAAAAATCATCATAGCATTGTCATAAGGCATCTCCAAAAGGGCTAGGTGCTTTATTTTTGCCTTTTAGGGAAAAGTTACCTAAATCCCATAGTCATTGACTTTGGGAGTGACCTTCCACCTTTAATATAAATATATAATTTAAAATTATATAACATAATATCTTCAACATACTATTATTCTAAGTAGAGTTTCACCACTTGTTTCAACACTTTCATATGACACTCTAGCTCTTTGTTAACACCACCTATAGGTAGTTATTGTCATGTCTAGGCATTAGATGATATTATGATAAATATGCCTAATTTTTGGGTTTAAATTTAGTTTTTAACCTTTATTTATTTTTAAATAAACTCTTATCACTATATATAATCCTATCCAACTCATATTCTCCCTTTCAACATGATTTGTTTCCATGAGGGCACCTTGAGGTGCATATAGATAAGTAGTGAGTAGAATGGTCCATGTATTCAAGGAATATAGATTAATTGTCAATTAATATCCCATAAATTTATTAAAATTAATAATTATGATATTTTAAATCACTAAACAAGATCACACTCCTCATTCTAATGTATTACTTTTCAGTAGGTGCCTATAAGTGTAGACTGAGAAATGGTGGTTGAGTGATTATTTGTTACGGTATTAATTATGCAAATGGAAGGGACTAAATTTATTTATTTTTATATTATAATTTATTAAACATCTAAATACCATGATTATATCCTCATGGTTGTGTTAAATACCTTAACGTAGTTCTCTTAGTTGATTATGCATGACAACCATGGAGTATATTGATTGCATCTCACTTGTGATCGTAACTCTATAGAATATTTCTTTGGAATATGAGATTAAATTGAAATTAAAACAACATTTCAAAAATTAAAATAATTAATCACCATATTTTGACACCATTACCAAGACATGAAGATGTTTGAAGTGGTGGAAACTTGCCTATAACATATAAAGGTGTCTTTAGTTACAACATGAGATATTTAGCTTATGTAAACACATTGAAACACTAAACCAAGCATGGATAACATGAATTGAAGATTTAAATGTTCTCTAGAGTCAATTCCAATAGTTGGATTGTATGAAAATATCCATTTAAGAGAAAAACCATATAGGGTGCATAAATTAGCAAGCATATTAGATAAGACAACTTATTAAGAATGGTTCATAAATCATAGACCAAAATTATTATAAAACTAAACATCAAAAGGAAATTAATTGACACCCTCAAGATCATTTTTCCTAAAACCTCTCCTACTCATCATACCATCTGAAAACTTGAGGGTCATTCTTGCTTGCCAATCCTATTGGATGAAAAGAGAAGCAATTTTATTAGTTTCATGGAGCTTCTGATCAAACTAATCATTGAATTTTTTTTTTGGAAGATCAAAGGTCACTATTAAAGTGTCGTCATCTATAGGATGTTGTACAAGTCCATGCACCTCAATAAAACTCCCCTATTTCCAATAAATCTATTATTTATTCTAAAGAACCTACCATTTTTTAGTTAGAAATGATTTATTAAGGCATAATAGGATTCATGGCACATTAAATCACCTTTTTAAACCTTAAATTTACCCAAGGAAGTTGTATAAGTCATTAAATTCTCTTTTTATGACCTTTAAATGACTCAAAAAAAAATATAAGGATTAAAATTATTAAGACCAAGGATAATGTGACATGAAATTACATCTAAATTATTATAATACACCCTATGACTTAATACTAAACCCCTAAAAACACCTAAAGATCAAGATTTTTACCTATAGGGGGTCCCAATTTGACCTATAGGGTCAAATTTCAAAAATAACCTAATAAATTTGGATTATAAAATTAAAAAAAATGGAAATATTGAGTGATTTAATCACCCTAGCCATGCCAAAAGTTGAACCAACTATTTAGTATTTTATCATACTAAAGTCTATAAAAGTCCATTGGATATTAGTATGTGTAATAGTTTTGGAATCTAAAATTAAGTTATATTTTTAAATATTAAACACGTGTTGCATATCTTATGTACGTTATATTTTTATCATGTTGAAATTGTGTGTAAAAATCGTACCATGCATAAAATTATACCACAAATAAGTATTAGAATTATATAATTATGTGCTTTGACCAATATAGAAAATTGTGTAAGTGTGGAAGACTTGATTCCAAAGCATGAACCCATTATATATTGATAAATATTAATTGATATAAGTACCAATGTGTAGAACATGTTTCCAAAACATGCACCCACTATAAACTAGAGATGTTGAAAACCGATTAGGTGTGGAGAACATGCTTCTAAAGCATGCTCCCACTAAATCTATGAATTATAAGTACCATACTATGGAGAAAATTATTCCAAATCATTTCCCCATTAAATTTGAAAACTATGAATGTGTTTAATCCATGTCATCATAACATGCCCCCACTAAATCTATAGACTGGTGTAAGTATGATATATTATGTGAATATGGAGAACATGCTTCCAAACCATGCCCCCACTATAATTTGTCAACTGTCAACTATAAAAAAATGTGAAATCCATGTCACCATGACATGCCCTCAATAATATTCCCCACCCTCTTTTTAGGTGAGTGAAAATAGTACCCAGTAGTTATCTCACCTCAAAAGGGTAAGATAACTATAAATCTTTGAATCTAAGCATGTAACATATAGAAGGAAATACATCTACGTAGATGTAACATTAAAGCACATAGAACTAATGTGATCACATATAGGAATAAGATGCATGAAAAATATAATGAAAATATAAAGATAGTAATAGTGCAAGATCAATAAGAAAATAAGTGCATACACACACACACACACAAGAGAACTCAAAAGAAAGTCAAAATGCAATGGTCAAAAGATATAGAAAAAAGGTCATGTTAAATGTCACAAAATCAAATGGACTTGACTTATTCAAATGACCATAAAATCAAGGAAGGACATATTCAAATTTACAAGATTTTGAGACATATTCAAATGTTTAATAAATCAAACATAGGCATAGAGGCCATAAGCAAAAGATCATATTTAAATACTTGAACAAGAAAGACAAGACACTCAAGGAAGTGCATAAATTAAAGCATAAAAAACCATCATAAACATACCATAGTGGCCCATGGATCAAATGTGTTAGATATAATTTCAAGTACATAGCATATAAATACCCTATTTAATGTATAATTAAGGATAATAGGCATGTCTAAGTACATATCTAAGATCAAATATGATAGTGTAGAGATATCATTTAATCATATAACCTATGTATATCAATATCATAAAATATAGATGTCCCTAATGTCCCAATGATGTAAGTAGAGATAAATATAAACACTCATAAGTGTATCATGTATTTATGCATGTTTATGTATATGTATGTATGAGTAAATGATATGCTATTCCTCATTGTAGATCTAACACATAGATTCCAAAGATCCAATAGAACATGTAGGTGCCAATAGGTCTTTTAAGTTTTTGAATATTTTTTTGGTTTTTTGGTATTTATGAAATAAATTTTGATCGTCATATGATATCATACAAAGGATGATCATGGGTATATCTCCACTCAAAAATTAGTGTAATAAATTGGTGGTACTACCAAGGAGTATGTATAGGTGAAATATATGTCATTATAGTATTTGTGATGCTTAGTGTATATATAATAAGAATCTAGGGTCATGAAGTACCAATACAAGGAATAGGGGTTTGTATAACCCATATATATGTGTACTTTGTGGTTTGTTTATCATAGTAATAGTAGGAAAATGTTTACGTGCTCTAGATATCTGAATATGCCACATAGAATATGAGGTCTCTATGGAACCCATTTTTTGTCTCTAATGTCAAGGTCCCTCAAGTATTGGTCTCATAGTAAAGGGTATTGTTTGTTTATTAACCTTTTGTGGTGTATTATCTTTATTAGGATTGATAATTAACTAGTTGGATATGAATTTATCTTATTTAATAGCATGCTCAAATGGAATATCAAAAACTATAATAACATGATTGGCATAAATGTACTTAACCAACCCATGCACTATAGAAGGTAGTACTCTAAGAGTATGTATATACTATCATCCAAACAACATGTCAAAGGTACCTATAAAAGGTATAACTAATAAAGTAGTAACCATATGTGTATCTTCGACTTATAAATATAGATCAATCTTGCCAAGAACCTTATGAGAGGTCCCATCGAATACTCTGACTGATCTAATAGAGGGTGTAAATCATGATGAGTATAACACAAATGCATAAGTAATGTCATGGTGCAAACATTTTTTATTACACCTTTATCAATCATAACATTACATATGGGGTTTTTATCAAGGTATGTTTTAATGAATAGATAATGAAGATTAGAGTCATCATCCTTAATTTCACAGTCATCAAAGGAAATATAAGGTCTCTGAACCATAGGATATATATGTGTCATGTATTTACCAATGACCCCATCTAATTAGTTTCTATAATATGATGGAGGAAGATATGAACCATATATAATTTAAACTTCTAGTTCCTTTTTGGAATGGTATTGGAAAATATTATTAAATATTTTTTGTTTATGGTGATCACTAGGTTGTGAAAATGATTCCTTTAGAAGATCATCAAACATAATATGTTGGTCATTAATGAGGTCCTAGATCTTATGCTTCAAGGTAAAACATATATTTATAAAATTACCAAGGCTTTGGTTATATTCATAACAATCATTTTCATCATAACCTTTGGGTAGAGGTCTATTTACATCAACCTCTATAGGAGGAGGGATAGATATAAGGTGATAATATAACAATTCCAAGTGTAATGAAGTAGGGGGCTCAGGTTGACATGTGAACTATCTCCTTGGTAAATTAGATATGACAAGATGATTAATATATTGTACAACTATGATAACCATGGTGGTTATTTATTTTATAATCTCAAGAGGTTTTACCTTATAACTTGGTTTAATTTTAAACTTTGTACTAGATGTAGATGCATTTAGTGTGTTTGGTACATACTTGATATTTTGTAATGACATAAGCTTCATTTAATGTTCCTCTAAAACAAGGAATAAGTCATCAAAAGATTGAAACTTTTTGAAAAAAATAGAATCATGTAAAGAAGGAATTAAATTTTGCTTGAATATATCTTGCAACTCTTTATCTACCATAGGATTGGTCAGTTTGGCTAGCATTATCCTATATCTCAAGATATATTCATTGAATAGTTCATTAGTTCCCTATTTTATCTTTCCAAATTGAGCATAAGAAACCTTTTTGATAATATTAGTAGAAAAGTGTGCAGAAATTGATATAAAATAGGTTTGAATTCTTTTATTGATTAGAGAGTTATGTCATAAAACCACCTTAATGCATAGTCCTTTAGGCCCCTTAGAAATAGTTTGGTCAAAATTTTATCATTTAAACCATATTCAAGGCATTCCACATAAAAGTATTGAATATGTTATTAAATATCACCCTTTCCACCATAAAATGTGAACTTAGGTTAAAAAATCCAATTAGAAAAGGGTGTATAGTTATCTCAAGTGCAATAGGTTTATGCAACACATATTTTGAATCTATATCATATGAAGACTTTGAACCCTTTTGTCCAATTTTTTAATCTTATCCTGCCAGGTTTTTGTAACTTGTAGGAGGGATTTAACCATAAGACCTATGGGATTTTGACTAGTGATTTGAGGAGTCATCATAGGGGATAGAAACATGATTTGAGTAGTAATAGGCATTTAAGCTGATAATTGTGGTGAAAAAATAAGTTCATAATATATGTATCAATATTAGTTTTAAGTAACAATGGTTAGAACAAATAATCCATGCCCCCTTTAGATGCATTAAGATATAGTTTGTTCAAAAAGAAGGATGTATCCACTAAAGTTTTTGCAATTTTATCTTCAAGTATAGTTTTTTATATTTTATCAATATATTAAAGTTTTTTTTGAATACACTCATGAAAATTTTAATTTCATGGATTAGATCATTGTCTAATTAGTTATTATCATTTGTTTCTATATTTTAATTATCATAATCTTCATCTATGATAACTTTTGTCACTTTGAGTTGTACCATCTGAGGATGTTTTTCAAGTCTCACACCTAATTGACTTAATGGAAACACTCCTAGGCTATGGGTGACATAAATGGTGGAGTGAATCTCTAGAGAGGATTGGATCCCATGATGATACACCTAAGACTAACACTACACCTACTCAATTGAAATGAAAATGGAGAGAGAAAAACTTAAAATGAAATTAAAAGAGGTGATGCACTAAATATATTGACCACTACCACTCATTTTTAGGTACAAAAATGAACAATAGAACTAAATAAACACTAAAAACTCATAATTTGACCATATTGCATTAATATATTGTAGAGGGGCTAGAGATTCAATTCAAAACTAGGAGGGATGATAGATATCCAATAATAATAAATGCATAAATTAGATATGACACTAAATACAACTTGCAAGAGTGACTTCAAACTATAAAAAGGTCATAAATTGGGATAACAAACAAGGATAACCAAATCATCACATGAAAAGATAAACCATTCATGAATACACACTAAATGTAGTCATAGAAAAAGGTAAATGTTAGTCATCTATTGATTCAAAGGAATTACAAAAGGATTAGGGTGTTTTCATACTCATGTGGAGGAGTTTTCAATTTCACTTACAAGAGTACATATAGGTCAAAAAAGAGGAGAGAGAGATAGAATAAGGATGTGTAGGAATCATATGATGGCTCTCATCCAATAATGAGATCAATTACAACATCAATGAAATGAAAAAAATAGTCATATATTATTCTCTACATGAGTTGGCCTTGTTTTATGATAGTCTATTGAAAGATTGAATAGGATTTATCCATTATCTTTGATGACTCATTATTCATCTCTTAAAACTACACTCCTTTATTTATTAGGGAGTTATAAATCCACACTTGAATTTAACTATTTTTAGGCTTCTCAACACCTTATCCATGTTGGGAGTTTTCAAAAGGTAACTACCCATTTTACCTATAATCTTCATGACTTTGATAGTTTTGAAGACTAGACAGACCATCAAATTTAACCTAGTGTATTAATGATGTGGTATTTTTTTGGACAGACACAAGGTGCAAGCTCATTCAATTTAGATTCCACATCACTACTCATGTCATATCCTTCATATATCTAGTCATGTTATATATTATGGGCCTATCAACTATGTCACATGGAAGATTCTAATTTGTCTACTGATTGTTCCCATAGTTGTTTGAGGGCTTTCCATCTCCATATGGTGGGCCAACATTAGCACTCAACTTTTCTATCTTCACACACTCCACTCAGCTATGGGTATTCATAATTTTTTTTTCAACTTATATCTAAGCATTGGTATCATAAATTTTGTATACATTCATTCTAGACTTTTACTCTAAACTTGTCACAATATTTGATTTCAAAAATTAGTCTTCAAAACCTTTGTTCAGGCCAAAATTTTAGACTAGTATTCTCAACAATTTTTTTGAAGACAAGAACACTTATAAAATTCTCATGAATATTTATTTAGTATTTATATATCTTTTTCAACCTTTGTTTGGACTTAGTCTTCATAAGATTTTTCTTTGCAAAAGTTTTGACTAGTCATAAACAATTTTACTGAAGACCTAAATACTTGAAAAATTATCACAAAGTCTTTGGAACTTTTGTAAACTCTCATTCACATAAAAGTTCCAACTCATTAATTTTGAATACCAATCCTTAATTTTTCATGAAAACCAATTTTTTGGATTTTGTTTTGAAGACCTCCAAGGATACAATATTTTAAAACTTTTGTTCGTGAGTTTTATTTCAACAAAGTCACAAAATTTTCTTTGAAGACCTAAAAACTTGAAAAAGTTTTTAAAAGTCTTCAAAATATTTGTAAACTCTTACTCGTGCATAATCTCCAACTACTCTTTTGAAAATATGCTAAGTCTTTTTGCCCTTTTGACTTAGCCATTTTTTTAAACCTCAACTAATCTTTGAAAAACCTTCCCTACTAATCATAAATATTTGAGTTGAATTTAGATGCTACTGCTCTATGGTAACCCAAAATGGTCAACATTTTGGTGTCCTCGATGGGTTACTTGCTCACTAAGCAGGAGCCTAGTAGCCTTAAATATCTCATTGGGCATGGAGTCACTACACATTATTTTATTCTAAACCCAAAACTAAAATTTATCATGATATTACCTTTAGAACAAATATTAATAGCTAAAGATACCCTCAACACACACACACACACACACACACACACACACACATTATTCCAAGAGTCATTTATGGAAAAGAGAAGAAGCTAACAACCATAAAAACATGTGATAGAATCGCTTGGAGAAAGTGAAAAACTAGATTAATATGTATAAGACCTCAAATGCATGCTCCACCTAGATCAAAAGGAAATCTTTTAGAACCTTCTTGACTCTATATGAGTAAATTATTACTTAATGTATGGATTCTATTATAATATTTCTTCTGAGGTGAAAGGTATGCCTTAATCTTGAGATTTTTGAATATTCATGATCCCCTTGACTATCAATCAGGCCCAAACACCCATTTCTTCATATATTAGATGATCATGAAAATCAATAAATCTATCAAACCTTGCCCAAGTCTAATTATCTACCATCAAAACTTCAAATTGTGACTCACCCATAGGTTTTTCTTGATTATACATGGTCATTTGAGGAGACTCCTTCTATAATATAACCTCTACAAATTGATTAGTGTCTTCATTTTATCTTCTTAGAAAAGTAGGTCCACTAAGGGCCACTAATTTTGCAATGAAATCATAGTGATGTTGTATTAACTAATTGGGTCATCCTCTTATCTACTTAGGAAGGAAACAACCTTTATTACACATTTATTTTTCTCTTTATGAGATATAGGCATATTAACATCATCAAATTATTTACAATGTCCAAGTATGACTACCACATGTCATTAGGGTATCTTTTATGCCTTGTTGAAAATTAACCAACTATCATGTCTTTTTGAACTTCCTCATAGCCACCTTAATGAATGTCACCACTTGATATTATTAGATCTTCATGATATGATGCAAGGACACCTTTAACTTATTCACTTATGTCTTCCCATGTTCACTAGTTTATACAACTATTTCAACCTTCTTCATGAAATCATGACATAGCTCAGTCATAAGGCTATCATCTAGATCCTTTTATTTATGAATGGAAATTGGATCATCATTCTCAATAAAAAATGAAGTTCACTCCAACTACTTACTTTTCCTTGATTATGGGAATCAATACATCTGAGTGTAAACTAATCTTCTTCTTATTTAATATCAAATCTATGATAATTTAACTAATTTTCCTTTTCTCTCATGTTGAAAGGAAGATACTGTATCAAACTAAGACCTTTCTCATACCACTAAATACACTCTTGACTAGGAAGGATCAAATTCTCTTCATTTAGAAGTTCCTTCTCTTCTTATCTACTTGATACATCTTTAGGAATGTTTAATTGCACATTTACTACAACCACTACTTGAACATCTTCATCATAGGCTTACTGAGGATCATTTGAAGCTACAACTAAAATTTTAAGATTTTCATCATGTTCACTTGAAGATTTATTTTGTTCACTTGGATACTCCTTATATTGTCTTCATACAATAGGTCCTCCAGTGCAAATAGAGATGGTGGGAGGGTAAGGGGCTCCAAATGTTGGATTAGATGTATACTACTCATTATAAAATGGAAATTGAGTCATTAAGGGATCCACTTAACTTGTCTTCCATACAATGGGCCCTCCTTTAAAAAGGGAGATGGTGGGAGGGAAAATTGGCTCATTTGGTATAGTGATATGAATATGCTCATGAGTTTGTTTGGGTTTTTAAGGAGTACTCTTACAACTTGTAAACTTGGGGATAATGGGATTATTTAGGAGTTATTGAGGAAGACCAAAGAGGATTGTGCTGAATTTTAATTTTAGTCCTTTTTCTATTTAGCATTCATTCTATCAAATTTTGATATAAATTCATCCTTATGAATAATTCCAACTTGAGGAGTGGATGAGGAGATCAAGAAACTTGGAACTTTTTTTGGTTTGGATTCTACAACTTTTTCCCTCTCTTGATTTTGAATTGGCATAAGAAGAGTGGGTGAAAATATTAGAAACCTCCTTGGTTGAAGAGTTTGAGGAACTTGAGGAAGCACATTTAAAAAAAAAAAATCTTTTATTGATCAATTGATGAAAACATGGCCTTGATACCACTAACAATTTGGGATAGGTTAAGATTAGGAAAAAGATTATTTAGAGAAAAATGGGTTATATAGGATGGATTGCATGCTTAGAGAGGTTGATATGAAGGTTGACAAGCTTGGTAAGGCTATTGGAGAAGAAAGGAAAGATAGCATCCTTGGAGGTAAGGATGGTTAGATGCATAATTAGAGATGTATGAAGGGAAATCAAGATAATTATAGGGATGATATGTCTCTTCATAGTGTTGATATGAATAAATAAATAAAATAAAGTTGAAACCTACTTTCAACTAAGCCATGAAACTTCATGTGAAAATAAAAATAAAGGGTTATTACCTGGAAAGAATACCTAGGGTAGTAAAACCAACTAAATAAAACTAGAGTCACCATTGATTCTTTCATAAATGACTCCAAAGGTTGATGTATTGAAGGACAACACCAACAATCCTTCTATATAAGAGGTACTCTAATTAATTATCCCACTAGGCATGTCAAAAACTATTGTCACTTTAAGTTTCACCCTTTGAAGAGGGGTTTCTAGTTTCCTCACCCAATTGACACAATGGAAAAACTCTTTGGTTTTAGGTAACCTAAATGGTGGAGTGAATCTATATAGAGGTATGGATACCTTGATGTTACACCTAATAATAATAATACACCTACTCAACTATAAGGAAAAGGGATAGAGAGAAACATAATATTTAAGTAAAAGAGGTGATTCACCAAATGTCTTGAACACTACCACTCATTTGTAGGAGAAATAATGAACAATAAAACTAAATTAAAACTAAACAACTCATAATTTGATCCTCTTGCATCAATATTATTTAGAGGGACTAGAGATTTAATGAAAAACTAGGAGGGAGGAAATATCTCCATTAATAATCAATGCATGAATCAGATATGTTACTAACTACTACCTATAAGAGTGAATTAAAACTACATAGAGGTGAGAAAATGAGACAACAAACAAGAAAAACTAAATCATCTCATAATGATATCAACCATTCATTTTTAAACACTAAACATAATCATATAAGAAGGTAAAAATTAGTCATATATTGATTCAAAAGGCTTACAAAAGGAGTAAGGCTTTGTCATACTCATGTGGAGGATGTTTTCAACTTCACTTATAGAGTACATTTAGGATAAAAGAGAGGAGAAAGAGATGAAGGATGTGTAATAAGCCTCTAATTGATCTCAAAAACACATGAGATCAATTAAAACATCATTTAAATGTAATAAAACAATCTTATATTCCTCTCCTATATGAGTTGGCCTTGTTTGATGATACTCTCTTGAAAGGTGGCATAGGATTTCTCCATTATCTTTGATGACTCATTATTTATCTCTTAAAACTACCTTACTTTCTTTATTGGGGTGTTACAAATCCACACTTGAATCTAATTAGTTTTAGGCTTCATAACACCTTGTCCACATTGGGAGTTTTCAAATGATTACTGCCCATTTAACCTATAATTTTCATTACTTCAATAGTTTTGATGGCTAGATAGGCCATCAAATATAAGGTGGTATAATAATGATATGGCACTTTATATGGTGGACACATGGTGTAAGCTCATTCAATACACATTAAAAGTCACTACTCATGTCATCTCCTTCAGATCCCTATATGGGATCTACATTGTGGGGTTGTTAGTTGGGCTACATTATGGCCTATCATTTTTATATTGACTGTACCTATTTTCACTTGAGGGCCTTTTACCTCCATGTGGTGGTCCACCATTGGCACTTAGGTTTTATATCTTCACACACTTCACTCAGCTATTGGTCTTTAGAATTTTTATTGTCACAACTTCTATCTGGGCATTGGTATTTAGAACTTTTATATACTTTCAATCAAAACTTATTACAACATTTTATTTTATATATTGGTCTTTGATACTTTTGTTCAGGACAAAAGTTTTAACTAGTCTTCACAACATTTTTATGAATACAAAAACACTTATATAATTCTTGTGAAGATTTATTCAAGTTTTCTACAAACTTTATGACCTTTTTTCAGACTTAGTCTTTACAATATTTATCTTTACAAAAGTTTTGACAAGTCACATAATTTTCCTAAAGACCTAAATACTTATAAAATTCTTTCAAATTATTCAAAACTTTTGTAAACTTCTATTCATGAAAAATTTATAACTCATTCATTATGAAGACCCAAGAATTAATTTTTCAAAAAAAAAAATGCCTTCATGAATTTTTTTTAAGACCTATGAATACACAATATTTTTGAACTTTCATTCATGAATTTCATTCTAACATAGTCATAAATTTTTTTTGAAGACCTAAAAACTTGAATATTTTTTTCAAAGTATTCAATTTTTTTTGTAAATTCTTACTTGTGCAAAGTGTGAACTATAACATATTTTTAAAATATGATATATATTTTAACACTTTTGACATATCCCTTTTTGTTTAACCTTTAGTGAACTTTGAGAACCCTTCCCTATTGATCCTAAAGATTTGAGCCAAATTTGGAGGCTACTCCTACATGGTGACTCAAAATGCTTAACAATAACCTTATCATGATTTTTTTCATTATCAACATGGGTATCATCATGATCCAAGTTATAATATCCCTCATTGGTTTTAGACATTTTGGTAGGTTTGAGGTTAATCTCAATATGTTTAAGAGACACACCACTCAATCTAGGGATACACCTAGGTGGTATGATAAATAATATTAATATAAAATAAAAAAGTATAGTGATTTGAAACTCTAAATGGTTTTAAACCCTAATAATGAAAAAAAATTACATTCACATGGATTACGTTAACCAAATTCTTAACCCTAATTTGGATAATAGGATATCCTACTTGGGTAGATAATGTTAAAGATATAATAATTATGGGGCATAAGGGTGAATATCAGATCTATAGTAGGCCAATTAATGTGTTAAACTCAAATGTATCATACGTTGAATTTAAAAAATTTAGATAGGCTATTAATAAAAATTATAAATATGATAGATATATAAATGACATAAAATAAAGTACTTAGATATTTATGATACTAATATAATGTTTTATTCAGTATAAGTAGAAAGTAGGTAGGAAGAAAGTTCTAGGATAGTTGTTAGATTCTAGATGTAGTGCCTCTGGCTCTCTAGACACTTGCATCAACTTGGTTATGTTGATGTTAGTGCATGGGTTATATGCTAGTGTCATTTATGAAATATTCACTCAAATAGGATGCGACCACCTGGATGCTTCTAGGTTTGGCTTCATCTTCACTCTAGTTCATTCAAATCTAGGTCATAGACTATCACTCTTGGTGAAATGACAAAACCCTAGCTTTCCATCTTCAATATGATCCTAGGGAAAAATGGGTTAGTGGTCACATGGTATCAATTTGACCTGAAATGACCATGTTTTTAAAGGGCACTACCTATATATCTAATACTCTATAAGAGGTCCTCATACTCATGTAGTTATCCCTTATGTGTTGGCATGTGTATTAATCATGCAATGTGTAAATCAAGTACAAAAATGACCTAAATTTTAACTTGGTGACTATGACATTATGACCACTCCTTTAGTAATTCAAACCTATATATGTGGTATATATATGATTGGTATGGAAATAGGGAATATTTGATCAATTGAGTACTTGATATAGTGCTTTCTAATAAGTTACTTGGTCTCTTTGGTCTTTTTTAGGTGAAAAATGAATGAGGATTGATATTTTATTTATAACAACTGTATCGAGAGATAACTTGTAATAAGGCACCTAGGCCAACCATTGTAATACATTTCATTTTAAAATTGGATGACTTTAAGGCACTAGACACTTATGTCAATATAATAGAATAACATTGACATTATTTTCTAACCCAATGTTAGTGTTTAGGAAGAAAGAGAACATGAATAGGCTTAGAACTTATAGATGTATAATATAATTAAATTTCAATCATTGTGATAAATATGGGATGTATGTGTCATTAATATAAAGCTAGTCAAACTAAAATATAGGTTAAGAAGCAAAAGATAGAGTAGATGTGGGCCTTACTAAAGCAAGGCATGTGTAAGATTAAGAGGAACATCTAGGTCATGATTTTTCCAAGTGTAAAATACTAATGTGTTACATAATCATAAAATATCATCTAACTCATTCTAAGCTTTCATCTATGAACATTAATGTCTAACTTGAAGATTTATTTTAAGCCTATGAAGTCTTATTATTTGATATAATGCTTCAGTATTCACCCATTTAAATATTAAATATTAGAACTTAATTTTATGTGAATGATTGGTTTTAATTATTGTATTCTATGACTACTTGTCTCATACAATTCTCTTGAAAAAACATACTTTAAAAAAAAAACTTATTCATTTTTCTTGTTTTCTCACAAGCTTTCAAAATATTATTGGGACCCTTAGATTATTCCATGCATCCAAATATCATCAATGTATGACTTCATATCCAAATATATATTTTTTAAATGACTTAAGTCCTTATAAATCCCAAGGGCCCTAATAAGATGCCACATGAAACCCTCCCAAAATCCTAGTAGCATAGAGGATTAAAGGCATAAAAAAAGTTTAATAACTTTATAATATCAGAAACATGGGAGCATTAATGCATTAACCTAGAAGCTCAGGGGTTGATAAACATTTAAAAAGGCCCAAGGACCTAAGAAGATGCCACATGTCAACCTCTCAAAAGCTCAAGATCTTGAAACTATTTTAAAATTAACCTGAGAGATCAAGGTATTATAAATATTAACCCACCAAAGCATGAAGATCCAAAGAGGAAGAGAAGAAGCCACATGGCCATGACAATGACAAAGGAAAATAGGATATTAAATCTTAGGGATGCCAAAAGACTCCCAAGTTGTAAAGTGGGACCTGGAAATTAAATCCAAAATCTTGGTGAAGGAAAAGGAATATGAATCTGAGGAGTATCCATGTGGTAGTGTAACATGAGAATATTAAGGGCCTAAGATTGATGGCCCATCTTGTTGTAACAATTATAATAAACTAAAATTGAACTATGCATTTAATTAAATAAAACACTCAAGTTTCATATCAACATCATGATGATAAATAATGAAATTAAATTTGTTCAATTGGTGCATTCATAAAAATGGGTTGGATTAAACTAAAATCATGAATAAGGTGTGAATCATAGGAATTACATGAGTATTAGGTCAAGTGAAGAGCATAAGATAAATTTAACCTTCAATAAGCATGACATCTAACTACATAGAACACCTCTAAATGGAAATCCCAAAGCAATCTAAGTGATCCTCTCCTAACAAATTTTAATATAGTATCTATAAGATCATGGTCAATATGGCATATCTATTAGAGGCTCAATTAACCTTCCAATCACATTGATGATTTATTATAACCACCCTAGTAGTGGGATGAATTTGAAACTCCATGGATTTGGAGGTATTTATAAGATTAGATCCTATTTTTTAGTAGTGTTTGGTATTTTTTAGGACTAGAGAAGTATATACTTGGTTGGATCCTTTTAGTTTTATTAGGAGAGTAGTGGAATATACATGCTTTGATTCTCCATAATTAGTAGACCAAGAGTTTTTCATGATTTCCCAGCATATTTTTTTCCTCATGGTTATATAAATGAAGTTAGGAGCTAAATGGTTGTTGTAAATCTCACCATTTATAATCCACAAGAAAAATCTTGATATTTAGATTATTGTATAGTTAAATGGACATTTCCTATGTAGTTTCATGGTGGTTATGCTCCTCTTTTCTCACAACAATTCTTCCTCAAACTCATGCACCATCCTTTAACTATATTTTTTCTAAGTTTGGATTAGCTAAGTACTAGTTTCTATGATTTTTGTTCAATCAGACACTTTAAATTCATCTCTATGGTAGCAGGGCTTTTTCTTTCCTTTTTCCCTTCCTTTTTCTCTTTCTTTTTACCAATGTATTAGCTTATTACTAATAAAAATCTACTTATAATGTTAAATGATAATCTATTAATGGTTTACATCACCATTTAATAATTTTGGGATAGATTAGTGGTTGAATAATAGAGTGTCATAGTGTCTATAGCTTAATCCATCATCTAGAGTTAGTTTCACTAAAGCCCCTTGTTATGGAGCAAATACACATCAAACCATAGGTTACCAACAATGCCAAGACCTGGGGATAGATAACTTGAGTAAGGATATCTTATTTTAAAAATCCATCCTTTTAGCATAGGTATAGTACTAACACCCCCAAACACCTTGTGTTGGTTTTTTACTAGACCCATCAATAGGAGGAATACATAAAATCCATAAAAATCATTAAAACAAAATGTAATAATAAAAATAAAAAAATATTCAATAGTGTAAATCACACCAAAAAATGATTATTTTTAGGTACATCTCCTATCCTAGTTAAATCTCAAAAATCTAAAATTGGGCTCATGATAGAGATGAGGTTTATTAAGGTGTGGTAAGATAGTAGACTGGGATAAGAGGTTGCATACTTTCAAAAATATATTTATAGTCCCACCCACTTTTTAATGCAAGTACCCAATATTCATAGTATGTCAATGCATCTATATAAGGTTTTAAGGAATTAACACATCATGGGAAGGTACATCCATTATAATTTTTCCTTTCTGTATAACCTTCATGGGTTGATATTTATATTTCACTGGGCAACCCAAATTTATCTGGTTAAGGAGAGTTCTCTAGAGTCTTTAATTTCAAAATATTTTTATGTTGCTGACATGATTTGAGTGTCTTATTTCTAATAAAGCTTATTCATCTTGGTGCCACCTCCATTTACCTCAATACACATTTCCTATCCCATTGAATAGGTAAGTGTGTCTTTTAGTGTCTTCTCAACTTCTATAGCCCTATTATTCGTCTCTTTTAGACATACTCAAAAAATGATTATTTTATTCATCTATCATTTGAATTAAAGTTGCATCTTTAAGTGGTTATGAAACCTTTTCTTAATCATTTCCTTATCCTTATTGGATTTCCCTTAATTATGTAGATGATATTTATGGATTATATAACAAGTCAATATTGTACACTTGGAAAACATAGACCTTTGTTTTTCCTCTCAATTTTGGACCTTATCCCACTTTTTTAAGTCTTACACCTAATCTATCTTGTGCTATTTGACCTATATATCTTAGTCTAAGCAGTCTTATGTTAATGACCCATGCCTTCTATCTTTCCTAGAATTCTTAAAATGTACTTATCTTCCATATCTACAAGTTTTGAATGTATACCTAATTTCATGCTTCCTATAAATTAATGTCTAAGACAAACACTAGCATCAATGTTAGTGTCTTGACTTGATATAAGTGTCTAGTGACCTAATGTTTTATATTTTGTAAATGAAACATATCTTAATGGTTTTCCTAGGTGATTTAATGAGATTTATTACTCTAAAGGGATTGATATAAATATGAGATTGACCCTCATTCATTCCTCACATATCAAAATACTAAAGAGACCAAGGTAACTTATTAAAATAACTCTATCAAACATTCAATTAAACAAAGCTTCCCTACTTCCTTGCCATTCATAGGTACAATACATTTACAATTCTGATGTACTAAAGGAGTATCCCAAAAGTGTAATTTTCAAATTTATAAAATAGGTAACTCTTCTACTCTCTTTCCACATATTACATAATTCACACACAAGCCAACACATAGGGGAGAACTACATGAGTATGAGATCCTCTTCTGAAGTATTGGCTATGTAGATAATGGCCACTAATAGTGGGGTTTTTTGTGTCAACTCAACACTATGTTCCCACTAACCTATTTTTACCCAAGGTCACTCTGAATATGAAGAACTAGAGTTTTAAAAATTAACAACGAGTGATAGTCCATGACCTAGATATGAATACACCAAAGTGAAGGCAAAGTAAAAAATAAAAACATATAAGTGGTCACATCATTTTATATTAGGTACTTCATAAAGAACACTTGCATCTACCCTAGAAAGTAACATCGATACAACCATCATAGGTTGATGTTAGTGTCCAAAGCTCCAAAATATTTAGATCTAGAATCTAACAATTATTCCAAAAGGAATATTTTAGATAATATGGACTTATCAACTATCCAACTTTTTAAAAATTATTAGAGACAAATTGGACTATATCAAGATTTATTTAGACTAATCTATTTGTAATAAGTCTAAATTATTTTAAATGATAAAAAATAATTAGTCATCTTATTTTTGAAAACTATCAAAAATTGATTAAGCTCTATCAACAATTAATTGGATATTTCAATAATTAATTGGAATTATTACAAATAAATCACATTTATCTAATGAATTTTTAATGATTCAAAATTATCTAAAATAATATGAAATAATTAGTAGACCATTTTTTGAAAATTATCATAAATAAATTGGATTGTGTCAAGATTTAGTTGGACTTATTACAAATAAATCACATGTATCTAATGTATTTGTAATAAGTCTAAATTATTCAAAATGATAATAAATAATTAGTAGTCTATTATTAAAAAATTATAATAAATAAATTAAAATTTATCAATAATTAGTTGGACTTATTAA
>JARHVA010000712.1:2580000-2595000 GCA_037957365.1 Torreya grandis | reverse complement strand
ATGTAAAAAATATAATTATCTTTAATCCATATATTTTAATCCAAGATTCTAAATATATCTTAGTACTCTAAAAATCAATGGTAGTTTATTTTTTTAAAACAAACTGATAAACTTATTACCCAAGATTCCTATCTATAGTACCCAGTGGTAGTTTAATTTTTTTAATTAAATCAAGTGTATATAGCACAAAATATTACTATCTACTATGGTGAAATCAATAAACTTTATCATTTAAAATTTTAGCATCTCAAATTACAATCTTGACTGAAAACATTTTTTGGTACAACATTTCTCTATACACACTTTTGTAATATGACTATCTATGCTTGCATCAAAATCCTCTTGGTTGAGTGAAGTATTTGGTTGAATTATTCTTTGGCCTAAGTAGTTATAGGAATGAGTTAATTTCTTTGGATTCATTTTCTTTATGAATGTCATTCAAGGAATGACTTTAGTATCCACTACTTCCCATACATTTCTAATTTATTTCTTCTTTGGTGTCATGTATGGTAAACTGATTGCTCTACATTAAATGTCCAGTCTCTTATTTGAAGGAAATATAATGATAGATGTTATAGTTACCTATATAATATAAATATCACAATGTTTTAGAATGTGCCTTATATAAATTCCAAATTCATTTCTCACCATTGGGATAGGATTGCAACCAAAAATCTCCATTGGTGTTGTAAATTCAACATAACCAAAAAAAAAATATTTCATCACTTATAAGAGTTGCACATTTTTGTTATCAATGTACCCTTTCCAAAATATAATCATTTCTAAGGCTATAAAATGTGGTAATATCATTGATATAATAAAGCAATAAATTTAGGAAAGGTTCTTCTTTTTGTAATGACTGTATATACAAAACTTAATTAAACTTATTATGCCCTTCTTCCATGCCATCCTATATATAAAACTTGTATGTGATGCATTTCATCATTCATGTTCTCTATATAATAAAAATATCAATTACATCTCCCAAATTATCCACAAAATCTCCAAGAAATGGAAGTTGTAGAGTGGGATCAAATGTTTTTGTCACATTAACACTTACACATTTAATAGGTATTTTTTCATTGTGGCATGTTGAATTAATATGTATAGATTCAAAAGAGTCAACATCTAGGCCTATAACTTTTTATATTATTATTTCACCAATAATATTACCATTATTTATGATATAAACATAGTCTCCACATTGGAAAGCCATTGATGTATGGTTTTTTAGCCTAGACGTTAGCAAAAGACATGAGAAGCTTTGTTAATCAGGGTATTTATAAAATCAGTCCAATTTATACTTATATGTAGGATATAAAGATTACCATAACACAAGCCTAGATATATGTTAAAACCTAAAAATGTTAAAAAGGTAGTGTATAACACATTTTTTAATGACATTATTTATCTTAATCCAAAAAAATAATAGATTTTAATATCATATACTACATATTTCAATCTTTGTTTCATACTAATTTTGAGGTATCTCCTAGGAGATACCTTTAAAACATGCATAAGAGTGGAATAACTGAGTAGAGAAAAATATTTAATTAAATCAACATTCAACCATGAATTTTAATAGTATAAAAAATGATATTGAAAAATGGGGTTTTTGACCAAAATCATGGAAAATAGTTAGCAACTTATATTTTGGGATCTTGTATGTGATTTTAACCTATGTGGTGATACCAAGATTTTGAAGGTATGTCCTGGGAGATAACTTTAAAACATGCATAAGGGTACCTTTTAAGGTATTAAAAGTCCCTTTAAGATATGTTTAAATTCAATATTGGGTGATGTCTTAAAGGGCCTTATAATACCTTCAAGGGTACCCTTATGCATGTTTGAAAGGTATCTTAGAGGTGATATATTTAAGGTACCCTTGAAGGTAACATAATGTCATTCAAAGTATCTCCTTGAAGGCTCTATTGGGTGATACCTTGAAGGGCCTTGTAATACCTTTAAGGGTACCTTCAATGTATCTCATAGGAGATATGTATTGGAGCCCCAACACACCCCTTTCAAAAGCTTCTCCTTGAATGAACTATTTGGTGATACCTATTGGTATCAAGAGCATCAAATAGGTTGCATGTTTAAAAGGTATCTCCTATCAAAAACATGTATGTTACTATTGTACCCAACATCCCTTACTCTCAAATTTATTTTAAATAAGGACCCAATACACCATGAAGAGAAAATAGTTTAGATGTGAGAGTTGTTATTAACATTTGAATTCACGATTAATAAGAAAAGGTCTCCTAAGTTCTCATTTATTAAGTAATAATATCTTATTAATATGTACTTCTCCAAGATTTATTAGAATGAACATTTTATTTTTTATCTTATTATTTATTACTTTGCTTTTTGGGCTAACCTATTAATTATTATTGAAATACTTATGTGTATGCAGGTTTTGAAAGTTGTGATGGTCATAATCACCTAATTGGTCTTCAACATTTTTAGTTTTCTAAACTTTTATGTAAATTAATACTTTTAGGTTTTATTTCTTTCAAGCTAACCAATTAACTAGGTTTTTGGAGTGTCTTTATGGCCTCATGAAGGTTGTTATTTACTTAGATTTTTTTCTACATTTTGTTCAAAGAATTGTCAGGTCATCAAAATATGCCACATGGAATCTACCAATTTTCCCAAATCCATTTGACCACTTAGAAAATATTAAAATATTTTTGGATGAGTGGATCATAGAGATTTGGCCATGTATTTAGATCTCATTCACTTAGTGACTAACAAGGTTATATTTAATTTGTATGAAAGTTTAAAGGTAGCAAATCAATGAAAAATATCCATGTGTCATGATCCTACAATCTCACTACTATCAGAGCATTCTAAAAAGTGTTCTAATCATCCATGTAAATAGATCACTAGGATGATGATACATGCCTTCTGTCCACATCCCTAGAGCCTACACAATAAGGTAGAAAGGTGTATGATTCTCCCAGATGAAAGGTTCCTAGATTATACCACATATTACAATCCCACTAGCCTAGGGAAATAAATAAAATTATAACAAATAAAAATCTTGAGAAACAATAGAGTGGCAAAAAATTTCCATGTGTCTTTGAAACAACACATGAGTCAAGAAATACTAGTATAAAACTCTCAAAAGGATCTGACCATGTGAATAAATTTAAAGTAATGATAATAAAATGTTGAAAGGTAGAGGAAGGAGAAGCCACATGGTAATGGGGCTCACAAAATTCAACACTTCATTGGACATATTCAAAATATGAAATAAGTAAAGAATGAAAAGTCAAAGGGATGTTGTTATAATTAATATTCATGAATTGGCCAAATAAATGCATTAAACATAGTAGGGTTTATAAATACAAAAGGAAGTATAGATGATTCTCTAATTAAATTGATATTTAACTATCATTGAGTTACCTATTGCCTAGTAAATCCAAGCTCTATCAAAATCAAGTTGATTTTTTTGACAATTTTAGTGAAACAAAACTTGAGAGCAAAAACAATGGCTTCTAATCTGTGTCTTCCACCTCCCCCTCTACATAATCCATTATAGGGCTAGAGATATAAATTAATACAAGGTTTAATGAGGTTTCCATCAATCATGACTTTAAGCACTATTTTTCTATATGGGAAAAAGTCAAAGTAGCAGAATCATGTGGTTCCATAGAACAACTTTTTACCTTCATATGGTAATACAAACAAGACTTGTTGGAAATAAATATCATGGGCCTACATGATGCATCAACAAAACCTAAGTTAATGACCTATATTGAATAACATTTTGATATATTTTTAAGTGTCCAATTTGATGGTAAGCTTTTGCATTTCTATCATTATACACCAGTAGCCTATGTTAGTGGATAAGCTTTTGAGAAATACTAAAAATTATCTGGCCTTGGAATAAGTTACAATCAAGACCTAGTGAACCAATGGATGTCTTGAAATAATGTCACTAATAAGTTACAAGAGTGGGAAAGTGACCCAACCACCTTCATATTTAGGGGATCCATATTTACTATCCCAATTTCTACTTTCAAGCCTAGATTCAAGATTGACATGGCCTTGTTAAATAGACTTTATGAATTCCCAAACATAATCCATGTTAAAAAGGTTTTTATTCCACTACTTTAAACCATCCTCACCTCCACCAATATTGTTGCTATATGGGAAATAATTAGTAATAACTAGATTCACCAAGTTAGTAGCTAAAATAACACACTGGATGGTAAATTTTATATGATGTCTTATCTAGTGGATGCAATAATTAAAATGGTCCATTCATCCTTAGAAGAACCCTAGAAACAATATTTTAAGTATCATAAGAACATAATTTGTGATGAATTCAACATTATTCACATCCATCAGTTTAGGAAAAACATGACTGTGATGATAGAGACTTTATACGCTATGGTGTACAAAGCCATTTATGGAAAGGATATGCCTAGAGTGTGTGATCATATCAAAATAATTATTGAGAAGATTGGTAACATCTAGCTTTAACTATATTTCATAATCATTAGAATAGAAGGCATTAGATCCCTTCTCATGTATCTTCCTTTGATTGGTCCTAGAAAAGGTGGTTGAACAAGATATTGTATCTCAATTAGTTGATTCTATGGATGTCACCTTAAGGAGGGCTAAACAAGGTGTAGTTTACCTAACTCCCCTTAGCATTGGTCAAATATAACACTCTAGATGGGAAAATTTTCATCTACTGGGTAGAATCAAAACTTCTTACAACTTCAAATTGGCACCTTAGAGACCATGGGATCTAAAGAAAATGGTTAGGAACCACTTGGACAAAGTTGAATCTAAAATGTATATTGATTATGGACATGTTTCATATCCAAATAACATAATATTAATGGATGATTTTAATTATTTGGAGGTTAATAAGAGGATGAACAAATAAAATTTCTCTAGTAGTGGTTAGGCATATACAACATAACCTAGAGACCACAAAAGAAGATGCCAATAGAATTGAAAAGGAAAACTAGGTATCTAAACCTCCTCTAAGATGCCTCTCACAAGCCACAATATAAGAAAATGCAGGTACATATGGATAAGAACATGTGGATGAGAGGTAGATAGGTAGTCAAGCCCCTCTTCAACAACCTAACCTAGTGGTTACAATTATGGAAACCACTCTAGTTTTCACTCATCCTTAATTAAATGCTACTTCACAAGGTTCCTCAAGTATGGCTCAAGTAAGTGGACCATTATCCATGTTTCCCTTTCTTCAAATCACTATGCAACAAAAATTAATCCTTTCATCTTTCCTTCCCCTTGTTATTGGTTTGATTCCACCTTCATCCTCAATTAAAACTTGTTTTCTTCTACCTCCATCCTATAATTCAACCCCAACAACCACTATTTCTCTCACTTCTTCACCCTTTCCATACCCATAACTTACTCTTATTCCCACTATACCCATTGTCTCTCCTCAATGTTTACCAAAATAGGTATCCAATCAAGGATAAATAGAACAACAATTAAGCATCAGGAAAGGTTTTAAAGAAGTAGAGCTTATGGAATTGCTAGATAGTGATGAAAAAAGTAAGAAGTTCATAAAAATAGAATGGTCTACTAAAGAATAACAAGATGATAAAACTAAAACATCCTTGTTAGCTAATATCAATGAGACCACCACAAGTGACTTAGATAATAATTGGATGTTAGAAGAGGAAGCCTAATTAAGGTATACCAATATCTTAAGGAGTAGTTAAGTTTCAACTAAACTACTATAGAATTCAGAAGGGAACAATGAGTATGAGGCAAAGTCTAGGCCTCCACCTCCCACATAAGGACAACCATTTAGCATAAATTTAGACACATCACCATCTATAGAAATATTATTATCCATATCATTAAATTACCCAACTATTTATATGTAAGGGGAAAGTATATAGGATCCTTATTCCCCATTTATAGTTACAACCAATGATGTTCTAAATAGTATTGTCACAACTGTTTGACCTATCATAGCCTCCAATAATGATCAAGTGGTTATATTTCTAATTTTTCAAACCCTAGTCATAACCCTTATGACTAAAGAAGTATTTTTCCCAACTCACCTTTCACAAACACTAATGGGGTTAGTTATGAGTTTATGACTATCTACTTTTAAGAGTTGTTGAAAATACTTTCTACTTATTTATTATTTGTTTCCCTAAAAAATCAAGACTATGGACCTAATGAGTAAGTAAATTTTGAGAGTTTGGTATCCTCTACTAGTTTTATTTCCTTGTATACCCTTTCTTATCCATCTAATCAATTGGGCCATCTAATCAGTCATGCATCCCAAATAAAATATGTTGTCATTACATCAATTAAAAGGCTGGATGAAGGAAGGATAATAATTGATATATTAACCCCTAAAAAGGTCAGTAGATGTTCCCCCTTTCCTTTAGTGGTAACCTCTTCTCCTAAAAATATGCTTCCTCTAAGATAATACCCATATTCTACTCCTCTTGAGATGGCAAAGCCTACAATAAAACTAGTTTCCTTGAATGTCCCTGAATGGATTTAAAAGATGTAGTGGGCACAAGAGGGAAGACATGATTTAGTTATGGTGGATCAACCCATAGTAAATTTACATTTCAATAAATAACCCAAGACTATGAGTAAGATCAAGAGGAAAATAGTGATAGATGAAGGGAAAAAGATAGAATTAGAGTATAGGGAGGATGTGTTCTCTCTAACCAAAAGGAGAAAAGTATTACCCTCTAACTTGGGCCATTGCATAGAAGATCCTTACTCTATTTTAGATTTATTAGGGGGAGTGATAAAGGAAATTATTATAGGTTATGACCATTCTAGGGGGACTTTATAAGGGAAAATCACAATATAACCTCCAAGGGACCTAAATAATAGTGTTTAGGGAGCATCTCAAAAGTTGTATGATGTTACCTAGCTGATAAGAATTATTAATGGAGATTTAGAACAGAAATGGGGATTTTTGGTTCCCCTTACTATCAAAATGAATAAAATTTAGGCCAAACTCTATTTATTATGCTAAGCATCAAGGAGTAATGCATACAATCATCTAAATTTAATGACTATTCATGATGCAACATGGGCCCAAAGTTATTTCATTGTGAGAAGAGATGAATTAATCAAGTGGAATTAAGAGATGTAAAATTTGGTGTTGTAACTCATTAGATGTGATGTGAAGGATATTTATATTTTAAGAGATCTAAGGATATATATAATGTGATCAATCAACAAGTAAAAATGGTCCTTAGAGCCAGATTCTAAGATCTACTTCAAACTATAGATAATAGTTTAAAAATAGAGATCTAATGCATAATATACAAAATATAGGATGTTTTATTACAGTTGGTTAACTTTTCTAGAGGTAAAGTATTTAATATAAAGACTCTTTATGTGGAAATTAGGGTTATGTTGAAAACACACATAAATTTAATGGATAAGCACCTATGGATCTTCAAAAGACCCATGTTATACTTTTAGGTAATAAAAGATAATTTTTAGGTGAGCCATGCCATCTACTTACAAATTTAGGAAAGCAAGAAGGATTCTCAGGCCACTTTGCCTCCACTGCACAACTCAACAACACTTGAAACTTTAGCAACTAGACCTACCATTGCAACAAATTTAGTAAAAATTAGTTCCATCACAACAATGTTAATGAATGTAATTATTTCCTTAGATATATTCTTTTATGATATTATAGTGAATGTTATAACTAAAAGTTTATTGTGACAGTCTTATCTCATATGGGGTGTTAACATATTTAATCCATGCATGTCATATGTGTATGTTTGTAAGATATTTTAAATGATGTTAAATTTTAAAATGACTTATGTGATGTGTTGTCCCTATACCTATCTATAAATACATGTAATCCATGCATTCCAAAGGGAGGAGAAATTTTGATACTCAATATATATAGAGGACTTTTGGTTGTTCTAAAAATATGTGTTCCATGACTCATTTTCTCTCTTTCATCTCTATGTTATAGTGTTTATGCAATTTTATCTATATAGTAGCTTAATTTTTTGATTTATGCAATATCAATTTCAACAAGATTATGATTAAGTAGTAAGGTTTTATCAATTAAAAATATGCAATAGTAGTTTTAGGTTGATAGATCTCATTTTCTTTTTTTAGGTTGATAGATAATTGTCCTCCCATCTGACTACAATATGCTTGATCTACACATAAACCCAATGAATGAGATAAGACTATATTAGTTTAAATATAATAACCCCAATTGCATGTTGGCCCACCTAACTCTAAATGAGTAGACAAGATATAAATGTCATTAAAAAATCAAGGTTAATTGTCTCACTAAAATTTTCCCACATCCCCCTACCATTTTCCTCCCATCTAACTTAAATCTACTCAATCCTCACATTAGCTAAAAAATTGGCCTCTAGATTGGACTCCCTAAAGAAATGTGAACCCTTCTAGTTCTAGATTATATAGACACCATCTCATACTTTCTCAAGTATGTTATTCAAATTATAGGATTTATCCCTTTGTTTAGACAAGGCTTGAATGACAACTTTAGAATTTCCTTCAATTCTAACTTAGCTACACCACATTTAAGTGTAAAATTTAATCCCACCATTAGGGCTTGAACTTCATCCTTGATATTTAACCCATCCAATATATTGATAGATGCTACTCTAGTTAGAGAGCCACTAAAATCACTATTCACACACCCTACCCTGGAGGCCCTTGGGTTCACTCAACAAGATCCATCGAAATTGAGTTTCAACCATCCTAGTTGCAAATCATGCCAAATAATATTAGTCCTATTTTTATTCTTAAAATTTGCATTTCCATTTAATACCGACCCATGAACAGGGGTTTAATACTTCTTATTTCTATATATGTTATTAATTTATCTGTATAAATGATCTTTTTCCCTTAAAATTTTCTAATTATTTTTGAAAGATTTTATTTTGAATTCATAACTCTAACTTTTATTTTATTTGTTTAATATTAGTTTGCCTCAGAATTGTGTGAAACTATGTATACTATTGTACTTAATAAAATATATCATGACTATTTCTTTGTCCTTGATCAATAATGATTTTTCAATGTTCATCTTAATTTTCCTTCAAAGTTTCTTTTAGGAGTTACCTTTCAAACATGAAGAGTGGATTTTACCTTCAAGGTAGCTCCTAGGAGATACCTTCAATTTACCCAAGAAGGTATTATAAGGACCTTGAAGGCATATAATAAGAGATACCTTAAATGTCATTGTCATACATTCAAGGGGATGTTGAAGGTATATAATAGGAGATACCTTTCAAACATACATAAGGGTACCCTTGAAGGTATTACAAGTCCTATCAAAGTATGTTTGAAGGAACTACTAGGTGATACCTTTAAGGGCCTTGTAATACCTTCAAGGGTACCCTTATGCACATTTGAAAGGTATCTCATAAGAGATACCTTTAAGGTACCCTTGAAGGTAATATAATTCCCTTTTAAGGTATCTTTTAGGAGATGTCTTGAAGGGTCTTTTAGTACCTTCAAGGTTTCTCCTAGTAAACACCTTGAATGTGCACATGATTGAAATTTTATTTAAAACAATCTCCTAAGAGATACCCTAAAAGGATTTGTAATACCTTGATGGGCCTTATAATACTTTAAAAGGTACCCTTATGCATATTTAAAATATATCTCATTGAAGGTAGTATTGGGTAATGATTTTTATCCCTTTTTTGGTTAGTAGTATCCTTTAACAAAAGAAGGTAGGGATAACCAAGATGAGTTGAGCCAAGATCCATTATAGGCTCAAGTTATAATTTGATTCAAGTCTCCAATTTTATCTAAGTTAGTCTATTTTTAACTTGTGTCTTTCTATGTCTATTCAAGCCAATTTGATTTTATCTTGAGTCATCCTGATCTGAGCTATTCAAGGTGAGTTAATCTTCTTCCCAAGTCAAGTTGAGTATAGATATTAAGTCAAGTTGTTTGAGTTGATAACATTTTTTTATTATCCATTTTTGAAGTATCATTTGAGGGCACATTAAAATCTCTAAGCCCCACTTGATTTGGATTTTTGAATGAGACTTAGCTAATTTTTCCATCTTCCTAAAGCCAGGTGTCAACATCCTATGGCCTCCGGGCATGTTCATAAGTATCTCAACACTTAGTCATTTGCTTTAGAGTTTCCGTAGTGATCCCTACATTAATAAATTTAGATATATAAGTGGGTTAGTGGGATGATTCCTCATGGATTAATCCTATAAAATTGGATCCCCAAAGCTATTTGAGTAGAGTTATAGAGCCCTGGGTGATCAAGGTGATAGTCCTAGGGTGAGAAACATCAATCTAGGTGGCATGATCCTACTCACCACAAATAGAGAGGCCATTGTATATAGTCCAAGCTATGGAAATGATATAAAATCATGAGAAATGACCACATGGTAGACACCCCATAAAATGAGACATACTAACAACTTAATAATAATGCATAGGCATAAATTTGATGGGCCATCTATTTATCTAGGACACTAAAAGGATCTCATTTTATATAGGAAACTTCAAACCTATAAGGTGATAATGTGAATATAATGGGTAGTAGGATCATGATCAAATCATTAATTGTAACCATGGTTTTGAGGTTTATATCAAGGAAATATTAACTATAGTTATATTTTTCACCTAAAACATTCATTTAAACTATGGGATCATCAAATATTAAATACTGGTTATTCTCCAACTAATGAGAGAATAATCTAAACTAATAGTTCCAAGTTAAACATGATAATCTCCATGATTTGAGTATAAAGGGAAAATTCTCATTTAATTTTTCTCATCCTTATCTACTTATATGGGAGAGTTATAGCTCCCAAGTCTTTATTATGACTCTTAATTTTGGCAACCGCACTGTATTTTGTATTAAATGGTCTAAGGGATTCCCACTACCTATAAAATATAATATTTATTTTATAAAATCATATTCTAAGTGTGTAAGGTGTAGCCTTTTCAAACTTGATATTTGTTATTGACTTTGGAGTAGAATTCATGTATTATGTCTACTTTATTTCACATTTTAGTGAATTTGATATGTTATGTTGATGAATGTTAGTGATAGTTTATTGATTCCTTGCATTTGTATTTTTCATTTATGCCTTTATTTTAAATAAATAACTTCATTATTTCATCTAAAGTGCATCATATGGTTCACTATATTTAAGTGTTGGATTATTATTAGTGCCTATTTTCAGACATCTTGATTGATTACCTTGACTGATGTGTAGCTTTAGCCTTCATATTGAATTATTTATGTGGAAAAATTTGTCTTGAAGTAGTTTAATCATCTTATAATCTATCATTCAAATAGTGAAAACATTGACAAATATAAGAGATACATTTGGTGCATCACCTATAGTTTTATTTTCCTATTTTTAGTCCTTTTCTACCCCTTTTCACTTGGAAAGTAGTAGTTTAGTACTAATTTCAAGGTGAAGCATCAATGGAGATATCCATATCTAGGTATTCACCTCAATGATTAGGCAGCCCACATCTTAGAGGTGATTCCATTATATCACCTGAATGAGGAGGCATGAAAAAATTTCTCGAGGCTGAAATTTAGAGTGTTGATAATACATTGAAGGGCCTTATAATACCTTCAAGGTATCTCCCATGAGATACCTTTAAAACATCAAAAAGAGTGTATTTTTCCTTCAAGGTAACTCCTAAGAGATACCTTCAAGTTACCCATGAAGGTATTACAAGGCCCTTGAAGGCATCTCCTAAGAGATACCTCAAAGTGAGTTATCATAAATTCAAGGGGATGTTAAAGGTATCTCTTAGGAGATACGTTTAGCACATGCATAAGGGTACCCTTTAAGGTATTACAAAGACCTTTAAAGTATATTTGAAGGCACTATTGGGTGATACCTTAAATGGCCTTGTAATACCTTCAAGGGTACCCTTATGCATGTTTAAAAGGTGTCTCCTTGAATGCATTACTGGGTGATACCTTAAAGGGAATTCTAATACCTTAAAGGTTACTATTGTGCATGTTCAAAAATTATCTCCTTGAAGACACTATTGGGTGATACCTTGAAGGGCCTTTGAATACCTTGAAATGTAACCTCAAGGTATATCCTAGTAGACACCTTTCAAACACAAATAAAAGTGGATTTTTCCTTCAAAGTAGCTTTTATAAGATACCTTAAAGTTACCCATGTTAGTATTAAAAATCCCTTGAAGGAATGTCCTAAGAGATACCTCAAATGGAATTGTCATACATTAAATGGGATGTTTAAGGTATCTCCTAAGAGATACCTTTAAAACATGCATAAGGGTAGCCTTCAAGGTATTATATGGCCCTTAAAATTATGTTTGAAGCTGTTACTAGGTGATACCTTGAATGGCCTTATAATGCCTTCAAGGGTACCCTTATGATTTTTCAAAAGGTATATCCATAAATGCACTACTAGGTGACACTGTAAAGGGCCTTATAATACCTTCAAAGGTACCTTTAAGGTATCTCTTAGGAGATACCCTTTAAACATAAATAGGAGTTGAATTTTCCTTCAAAGTAGCTCCTAGGAGATACCTTAAAGTTATTCATGAAGGTATTAAAGGCCCTTGAAGGCATCTCCTAATAAATACCTCAAAGTGAATTATAATAAATTAAAGGGGATGTTGAAGGTGTCTCCTAGGTTATACCTTTCAAACATGGATAAGGTTACCCTTGAAGGTACTACAAGGTTCTTCAATGTATGTTTGAAGATACTACTCAGTAATACCTTGAATATCCTTGTAATACATTTAAGGGTAACCTTATGCATGTTTGAAAGGTATCTCTGAGGATATAACTTCAAGGTACCCTTGAAGGCACTATAATTCCCTATAAGGTATCTTATAGGAGATACCTTGAAGGCTTTTATACTAACTTCAAAGATTCTCAAAGTAGATACCTTGAACATGCACATGATTAGAATTTATTTCAAAGTATCCTTTAAGAGATAAATTGAAGGGCCTTGTATTACCTTCAAGTATTCTCATAGTATATTCCTTGAACATGCACATGATTGGAATTTTCTTTCAAGGTATCTCTTGGGAGATACCTTGAAGGACCTTCTAATACCTTCATAAGTACCCTTATGCATGTTTGAAAGGTATCTCATAGGAGAAACCTTCAAGGTACTTTTGAAGGTACTATAATGTCTTAAAAGTTATATTCTAGGAGATACCTTAAAGGCTCTTCTATTACCTTCATGTTTTCTCTTAGTAGATACCTTGAACATTCACATGATTGGCTGGGATATACCTTGAAAGGCCTTGTATTATTTTCAAGGGTTCTCATAGGAGATACCTTGAATGTCCTTTTAATACCTTAAATGTTGATTTAAATGGTCATTTTAATGGTTTTAATATAACCATGACATGTGGGGGACAAATGAGTTATTTATATACAAATTGAATGTGCAAAGATATTTAGAAAGAATAAATAAAATACCTTTAGTGGAGTATAAGACCATTTAAAGGAAATGTAATTTGTATTCATTAAGGGTGATTGATTATTTTAAGACTTATTCAAACACTAATTATCCATTTTTTTTAGGATTATGGCTCATTTATATATACCAATTTCACACACTGAGTCTCTACAAATCATGAATGCATAATTTAGTGATATTTGTCACATAAATATCTCATTGGGTCCCAAATTTGATGTGTATTGTATCGTGGTTTTTGTGATGCTTATATGCATATAAAATTTGAGATCTTATGTAAGGAAAACATGAGTAACAACACCATTTATCCCTTGTGTACACCATAACTTGAATTCAACCCATCAACCTATCTTTATTTCATTCCTTTTCTACCCCTTCACATCCTTATCAATGTGTGTCTTTGTACATCGATAGATACAAAATCTATACTACATGGAATCCTCCTATGTTTTAAGTGTACTTATATGCCAATAATTTCTCAAACACTACATTGGCCATCATTTAAAATTATATAAAATCCTATAAAAATATGCTATTGGAACACTTCAATGAAATAACTATGAATCAACCGTGGGGACAAAAAAGATATAAACAAAAACCAAGATATTTCAACTAATGCCAGTGTTGAACATTTATATAATATCATTTTTTGTAATTTTTGTTACAACATTAGATAAATCAAAAATAAATCTTGTAAATTTTATTTTTTAACTATCAAATTTCTAATCTATGAAATTATTATGAAAAAACACTGAATTGGGGCCAAATTATGCTTAGTGACTAGCTCAAAATTTTAATTAAATTTTTGGGATTGTATAAAATTAAAAACTAAATTTTGAAATACAAGTTGAGTGTGCAGTAATTAAATGATAAAAAAAAGTTGAAGCCAATACAATGTGGAGTCAAGGTCACCTAATAGACAAAACTATATTATACTAAAAAATAAGGAAGCTACATACTTATAATATAATATTCAACTATATTACAAAACACTCCAAATCTAAAATTTACATAATATAAATTTTTATGTAACACATTTTAATACCATAACATCCCAGGCTTCACATTTCTGATGTCAGCTTCAAATTTATCAGTTAGGCTTCAAAATCTATAAAATTATGTTTTTAATGATTTTTAGCATCAACATTTTGAGCATCTTATAATAGAATAATAGAATCTCTTGCTCCATCCTGATGTCATGAGTGTTATCAAAATTTCCTCAAAATATAGACTTTTTAGTATGTAAAAAAGTAGACTTCCTAAAATAATAATTACTAAATATAAAATTTAATCACTTAGAAGAATAAACTCACCACTAAAAATGTAGAGGGGAAATTTGTTTCAGCTAAAATTACCCTATCGATATGGTAGGGTTATATGCATGTGTAGTTTGATTTCAATCTCAAATAGATTATAATTAACTCAAAGATGATTTTCATTTCATTTTAAGATTTAGCCTTTATAATTTGATAATAAAATTAATGTCAAAACACCTTGTAGCTAAATTTAAATAGTCTAAAAACTATTTACACATAAAAAATATATAATATTT